>JAJONR010008776.1:0-27586 GCA_029582245.1 Solanum etuberosum
TGAAATCACGTATATCCGCAACCCGTCCTGTCCCGCCCCGCATTAGTTTTAAAAAAAACTCACTTCAACCCGCCCCGCATCCCTCCCACCCCGCTCAACCTTAAATCCGCCTCGCCTCGCCCCGCATAGCCTTAAACTCTTCCCGCCCCGCTTCCGCCCCATTGCCATCCCTACATAACATCCTAGTTTTCTTTTGAATTGATTTTCATGTTATGTGAACAACATCTCATTGTAACAGTAAAAAAAACGAGAAAAATAACGTAATTACAAAGAGATTTGACCGGACGATCTAACTTTTTTTTTTTCTTTTTCATATAGTCACATGTATGATTGTGATCTAGACGTAAATTATAACAATTGGACCACACCATACCAAAAAAAAAAAGTTGCACTAATGAGGAACTCCTTATTGTGAATGCGTGACATATAGGAAATGTGCAAAAATTATACTCCATATAAGTCCAACAATAATAATTTCATGATTATCTTTTGGATTTTGCCAAAATTTGAAGATTTGGTTATAAAATCATTATTTTTTAAGGATAAAAAGAGGAATAAGAATAAAAATTTAAAGAAAAAAGATCCTTGAGATTTTTGGTAATTTTGTAACTAGATTTGGAATTGCTTTCATATTATTTGCTAAGAAAAGAAGTAACAACAAATTAGATTTTTTATACTTTAGTAGAAGAAATTATGGAAAAAATTCTCTAATGAGAAATTTAACTACTCCTTAATGAATGTGTTTTTATCTTAAATGACATTGTTTTCACGTATTTCCAATTACTATATTTATGTATAATATGAATTAGTTGGTAAATTTTATAATATCGACATTATACTAAATTAAGGAATACGAAAAGGAAAGTTAACTCCTAGTCACCCCACCCCCACCCCCCAAAAAAAAACTCATACAAACTTTAAGATTGGTTTGTAATAAATGGGGTATAAGTTTGATGTTGTATAAGAATTATTTGTGGATTCAGAATTTTACGAAGAATATCATGTTTCAACATTGTTATTTTATACTCGTATGAGTCGAAGTTTCACATACTCTTTTTTATTTGATGCAGATGGGCATTATACATCAATTATGGCACTTACAATAACGTTAGTACTTTCTACATTAAATTTCTAAATTTTTAATTATCAAACACAAATTTTTTAATTGAAGATAAATAAATATTGTTCATTCTATCATATTTTTAACATTGATATTCCAAACCACATAAATAAACATTAAAATGTGTTGACAATTATACTTTTTTTTGTGTGTGTGTGAAATGTGAATTATTCTTTTTAACATAGGCACATAGGTAAAGAGTCGCAGATCCATTAAATCATTTTTGCAAAGATGGCTATTTTATTCACTTGTACTTTTATTTTTATTTTTTAGGTCCATTGTATTTAATCGTACCTTTTTTTTTGGGTCCATTGTATTTAATTGTACTTTTTTACCTTCATTCTTCTGCACACAAAAAGTTAACCATGACGCTCCTATACCATTCTTTTAACCTTCTAATTCCCCACTACGTACTAGGTACAGTAATTCATCGTTTATAGTAGTAACTTTTTCTTTCGATTTTTCTGTTAGATATTAATATTGAAGTTCTATTAAAATTTAAATCGTACATTCAGGACTCATTTCTAGAGGCAAAGCTTTAACATATTTTTTTCCATTCTCATTGCTCGAACTCAAATTTTCTTGTAAAAGGTGGTGGGATCTGAATTATCCTATTACAATCCTTAACGTTGATCGTTTATTGTAACTTTTTTAGGAATAATATCACTAGACTTCTCTAAACTTGATATGTTTCATCAAGTACGTACGCTCTTTAATTACTTTTAATTCTAGTTACCCCATTGAATTTGGTTATTTGATAATTATTTACCCTAAAGAGGAAAGGCAATAAAGAGCGTGACTATACTCTCTTTTAAATGTGTAAGATTAAAAAAAAATCAACTTCTAAATATGGTATGTTGTGACACTCTTGATGAAGGACCGATTAAATTGAGAAGACGAGCTTTCAAAGACAAAATATATGATATTTTAGACGAATTTCACATCAGAATTAATAGAAGACAAAATCGAAGAGCTTTGTTGTTTAATTTTCTTAATTTAATAAACTTATTTACTTAATTAAAGAAAAAGTAAGAGGTGAGTGAGTTGTTATTGTTTTTTGACAGCTTTCACTAACTCAAAGCAATCATAAATTGCACGAAGTGGCCATTCACTTTAGGTTAGATCGGTGCAGGCTTTTTAGTATATGCAATTCTACTACTACTCTTTATTATATCGTTGATACTGAAACTTTTTGGATTGTTTTTTTATTATGAGCGGAAGATTTTTCGAAAATAATTTTTTCTGTCTTTACAAAATAATGATAAGATTTGTGTATATTTTATCTTCTCCAGACTTCACGTGATATTGTTGTTGTTATTGATAGTGAAACAAATAGAAGACTAAAGTTATGGTTGGATCAAGTAATTTGTTACTAGCTAGTTCTAATTTTAATGATTAAAAAGGGTAGTATTCAAATTCCACTACTAGACCTTTATTATTCATTCACTAATTACTAATAATGTGAAAAAACATAACTTTTATAACAAATGATGAAAGATGGGAGAATAAAGGTTTTGTTTGGTATGGAAAACATTTTTCATATTGGAAATAAATCTCATAATGGCCTTTTAAACTTATTATTGTCTTTTGTGACGATTTCAGAATTTTTATTAAGTAGTTTAAAATATATAAAAAATAAGCACATATAAATAAAAAAGAAGATTTAACATTTATTATATATAAATAAAAGATAATTTTAATCTTATATATATATATTATTATTTTTACCGATGGAGGTTTGAATGAACTACGTTCCACTCACTTGGTTTTGCCCCTGATTGTCTCCTTCAATTCCAACGTCATTCCTTAACCATCTCACCTCGTAGTATTTTTTTAGATTACGTATAAAAGTTATTTATTTAAGTATCAAAATTTCATGATTATTTTATTTGTTTTTCACCAAACACACATTAAGTGTAATTTGGCGGACCTAGTCCAACTGTTTGGACATATACAGAGATTAATAACTCTAGTCACTACGTAATGACAGCTAATTTCCATCAATTTAATGCATAAATTAACATATACTAAACCAATAAGACATAATACATAAACGTGTCATTTAACTTGACTTCAACTGATATCTACTTGTGTACACCCAAAATTGAAGGATATAAATATCAGCTGAAGCTAAATTAAATGGAATATTTATGTATTATAATGATTTACATAATGATATAAATGTTTTTAATTTAAATTATTTAAAACTAAAAGTAGAAAAAATTAAGAAAGCAGGTGGGTGACAACAGAAATTATCCCAAAAATTGGGCAAGAAATGAAATCAATCAGCACCGTCACAAACAGGTATTTTTTAGACAACATGGTCCGGTTGTTAAACGACCAATGAACCCACTCGAACTTCGAAAATTTATTGTTAGACATCCCAACACTAACTTATAGCTCGACCCCGCTCGATCTGAGGCAAATTCAAGATTTGATATCGAAAACTTGATATTTATAAAAAGTATAATATTTGATAGTTTATTAGTTATTCAGTATAAAATTTACCACACCAAGTATGGTGATTGATAATCATTTTATAATTTTACATAATAAAAAATTGTACAAGTTATGAGTCAATTATGTATTATTGTTAAATGTTGTAAAAGATTAAATAACAAAACAATCTTGCATGACTTTAATCAGCTGCGAAATGACTCCTTGATCTACCTCTTCTATCTCAATTTGTGCGTCATTTCTTCATTTGTAGAGTAATTCTTCTCACATACTTTGAATCTCAAAGAGTAAAAAGTGTCACTGAAACAAAATAAATAATATTATTTATTGAAATTTAGTAGATTTACATACGTACTATATTTTATGTCAAAATATTGTGTTTAAATGAAGCAATTACCAAAAGGCTAGGTCCGTTACAGAGCCATACCTCTTGTTAAAAGAAAAAATCTTTAGTTTTTGCAAAAAATTAAACACTAAATTTGTAAAACTTATATTATTGAAAATAATTTTGAAGGAAAAAAAAAGTTAGGATTTTGATATTTTTGTCTCTTTGGCCATGCATTTGGGCTATAGTGAGTAGTACTGCACGGAAAGACGTGTGGACACCACCAATTGCCTTTTTTATTTTTTAGATCTTTCGTTTGGATTTGATATATGTTGAAGTTCGATTAAATTTACATTTTCATCGAAAAGGCACACATAAAGGACTGAACCACTTTCTAATTAAGAAAGATGACTTTTAATCTAAGACTATTCAAATTTAAAATGTCTGATTAAAAATAAAAATATATTTATCACTCCTTCACAATTCTCGCACCAACAATTTCAACTTCACTCAAACAAATTCTTTTTCCTTTTGTTTTTTTATATATAAAAAAAATATTCTTTTAAAAATATTTGAATATAATTCAGATAAACATAATGGAAGTTGGAGGTGAAGGTGGAAGTGGAGCGATGAACTGAGGGGCTACGGGAGTGGGTGAAGATGAGGTGGGCTAAATGTGGAATGACTTCCATAAAAATTATTTATCCTACTTTAGTTCGAAGAAGTATTTTTTTTTATTTTTAAGGAATTTATTTTTAAAAAAAACACGATTTAACCGATCAATAACATCTTCCTCAAAAAGATATTTTAGATAAGACGAACGGTTCACTCAATTTATCATAGTGTAGACAGAGGTCAACACTTTACACCCCTAGTTTCATGTCAAAGAAATCCAGCAAATCCGGATTATTACCAGGATAAAAATGCATCAATTTTTAGTTTGGAAATTGGTTAATCATTTTGTATATTTATTTGACTTTAGTTAAAGAATTAAAAATAAAAAATCTCGAACATAGCTTCATTGATACGTAAAAAGTCCTAAAGTGTGCTCATCTTAAAATGTATAGTACTTATGTTATATACCCAGAGTTTAAATCAATTAAAATTTTAACGCGATATCAAACATCGAATAAAAAACAAAAAAGCCGACAGGTACTATATTGTAGTTAGGGACGAAACGCCACATTTGTTATTTGTGTGGTCTTTTTAGCAGCGCAATTAAAGCTTACAGTTACACGTGTCCCATGAAAAGGACCGGGTTCCTCATAAGCTGTGTTTGATAGCTCTTAAATCACCCAAACACGCCCTTGTCGGTATCCGTCGGTAGAGTAAAAATTAAAACAAGACTTAGTACAAGGTGAAAATGAAAGGCTAAAATTATATTTTAAAAACTTAGGTTATATATTATATTCACATGGTAAAAAAACATCAATTTGTTTGACTTTTATAATGTCGAATATCATCAAAGATTTTGATAAAATAATAAGTAATTCTTTATTTTAATCAAAAATTTTAAACTCGCAAACTTAGAATAAAATCGTTATTAATATATGATGAGTTTTATACCTTAAAATGAATATTTTTTTATCATAAATCTGAATTAATCAGACCTAGTATAAAAATCCAAAAACGAAAAAAGAAAATGCAAGGTCTTTTGATGACATTCGCTAATGAATAATTATTAATGTGAATAAAGATTAACAAATATATAATATAAATAATTAAATGCATGCCACGTGTATAAGTCAAACGTATTTGAATCAACATGTAGAATCTATCAAAGAAATGGTAGACTTTTACTATTGGGAAACATGATATTTACTACGAAATTTATCGATAATTTTTAACTAATTCATCACTAAATAACATCTACCTTATTAAATTTTCGTATAATTCATAGTTAAATATGATTAGTATAATATTTTTTTAGTTTAACTATGAAATTTTATTTATCACTAATTCCTTATTTTCTGGTAAGTGGTGTTTACTCAAAATCATCAATTGATGAAGGGTTGTGCTTTTATACCATAAATATAACTAAATTAGGGTAAAAGCTAGCTCAAAGAATTATTATTAATTAATAACTTTAGCATTATTCACCCATGAGTTGCTTTAATTCCCACATGGAAAAAAAAGTTAATTTAGCTATTTAGTACTAGACATGCCATCTACTTCATTGAAAGCCTTTTGTATTTCCCCACACAATTATGTGTTATCTGTACTGCCGTTTCTATAGATGTTTTTTTTCTGGCCGATGATTTATAGATAATAATTTCTCCGTTTTATAAAGAAAGAAATAAGATCGAACGTATACCATATTCTTTTTAAACCTCATTAAGATCACACTGAATTTATTATTGTTGTTATTATTTTACCAAATGATTTCATTATTGAGAATTATCATCATGATACATATTGTTTGCTATAGAGGCAAATTCACACAATTTTGTCTTTTCGACCACGTTATATCAAATCCAAAAACACACTTATTAACTTAAGTTGTGCCTAATAAAACTTATAATTTCCTTCTCGCATTCCAACGTGGAATTCATCTAAGATATCATGCATACCTCAAATTCAGAAGTTTATTAACCTAAAAGTTTGTCAAGCTAGCTGATTTGTTTAGTTGATTTCTGTTTGGTCATACACAATTATTGTTACACTAATTAATTAACATTAGAATGTAAAGAGTTGCTTAAGACATTTATACTTAATCTATGTGTAGTTCAATAAAAAGTTAGTAGAATTGCCATATTAGAGATAAACTATATGTTAATTCAAATAATTAAGTCCCCTCGATCAACTCAAACAACAAGCTAAGCTAACAACTATAATTTGAAAGTGCTTTAATTTGTGCACATAAAGCAGTTGACAGTGATTAAAATTGATGATAATAAGGTACAATAATTAATTTTCAATCACCTAATCCTAGTTTTGTTTACAATTTGACAAGTCATATAGCTCTTATCAAATGTTTAATCTGTCGCACCAACCATTTGACAAGAATATTAACCTCTCCACTAAGCCATCTCTGTGTCTTAATCGTAACGATAGCAGGTTAGACAAATTTATAGCTAAACAATAAAATTCAATATAACGATCAATAGCAATTGTTATGTTGTTTCATAACTTTATTTAGGAAAACAAGATTGATTTTTTTTTAAAAACTCCGACATGTCAAATCAAACTAGGTCGTTGTTTTTATACAGAGGAAGTACTCCTGCTATTGTAAAAAATCATTTAGTCACATTTATTGATTAATTTAACTTAATATAAAGTTTGATTGGTGAGTTCATTAATCGAGTTGTGTCTAATTAATAATGCCTTGATTGAGAGGAGTTATATATTTGGTCATATATTGAAAACCACGTACGTACATTGAGACATATATAATCAATCACTAAACTAAATTACAAAAGAATAATAAATAAAAAACACTATTACCGATTAAGACAGTTCAATAATAAATTGCTAGGATTGTACATTTGATACGTCGAAATACTAAAAAAATACGTATGAAATATCCTAATCCTTTTTGGCTAATTATAATATTTGTCTGTCTAATTCGTGATTTCATTTGTTTTAACTCTTAGCTGGCATAATTTTTAAAATTTAATATGCATGCATGTAGACTACTTGGTATACTAAATAACAAGCAAGTTACTATATACTAATGTGATTTTATTTTATTAAAATAAAAAATAAAAAAATTGGTCAATATTATTTATATAGTTTGGAATAAGTGCCTTTTTTGCCCTTACGAATCTTCAACGGATAATTTTAAACTATAACCAAATGTTGAGGTGTACCTACCTATTTCATATTGTATCTCCGATAAAGGCTAAACACATGACGATTAATCAGAATCAAGGTATGAACAGACAAAAAGTTTGACGGAAGATGGACAAATTTGGACAATTTCCCTCACATAAAATATGTAATTTAATTAAATAAGATTAATAATGGTTATTTTTTAGGTTACTGGTTTATATGGTATAAGTAATTATATTTTAAAATAATCAAATAGTGTAAACTCTTGAATTAAATATCAAATTAAAGCCACACAACATACCTAATTTCAATTCTTAATATTTTTCCTATGAAAATGAAATAGGTATACCAAAAACAATTTATTATTAATAATTTATTTCTAATAATAGAAATTTAATTAGCCTCCTCAAACTTACAGATGACTCTTTATAAAAATGATTTCAAATAGTGAAGCTGACTTCCTTTTTTCAAAAAATAATTTTCCACTATGGTTGAAAAAATCAACCATTGCTTTGTTGATACGAAAGAATAGAATATATATATATTATGGACACACAAACCATAAATTAAAGGGGAAAAAAAGAAGAAATTAAAAGTTGTCATATTAGGAGATAAGAAGAATATTGGAACCAAAATTATGCTCTTTAGGGACCACAAAAACATAATACATAGACAGCTTTAATCCACCACCTCAAAAACCCATACTAATAAAAATTTCCAACTATAATTTTTTGTGATAATAAATGTAAATTTATTTTATACTTTTAAAGTTTTATACATCATAAATAAAACAATTTGTTACCAAATCAAAGAATATATACTTTGCAATCTTGAAAATATCTATTGTAATATGTAAAGATAATCTGATCATATAAAAACTATGATATTGGACTATGCATATAATATGCATTTTTATACTTTTTCTAGTGAATATTTACAAAATTATTATAATTATAAATTGTTTAATATTTGATTATTCATGTGCTATGTTTAATTTGTATTGTTACTTAGTCTATATTTATTGAAAAACAATCTAAATATAACGTATTTTCTATACGTAATGGATCGAAAACATATATTTTAATTGATTGAATATTTAAATTTTATCCTAGGTGAATTTATAATGGTTCAGTTTCTATCTTTTAACTCGATTATTTTATGCCTAAACCATATACTAATAGTGTTTTTCATAGGATTCGATTTGCCTTTTGGTACTTTTAATTTGGTGGTTAATTAATTTTCTCTTTTCTCTAACTTTCACTGTTTAATGATAATCCAAGACAATCATTTGTCATATCTCTTGTTGCTTCTTTGTCTTGTTTCTCACTATTTTGTTGCTACGTGTCGTAATTAAATTTGTGATTAGTTAATATAACCACTGACCAAGAGTGATTAAGACAGCAAAGTTAGAAAGTCATGATTATATAGTTAGAATTTTGTTAATAACTTTCTGAAAATAATAAAGAAATCATTCCTCGTTATGGTAATTATAGTTTCTTGATAATTAAACCGTGAATTTAAGTCAAAACTACAAAATTTTATCGAATTCATAAGCAAAGAGCCAAATGTGGACCCAATAATCACTTATCACACTTATAATCAGGGTCGGAAAAAATATATAAATAAAATAGTTTACATTGTATATGCCCATTTTTTCATCATTCAAAGTCAGATGTTACTAATATGGGTTGTGGTGCATGGTACAATGGTGGGATTATTCATCCTTAATCAGAAGTCACGAGTTCATGCCCTGAATATGGAGAAAATCTTGTTGGAAGCGTCATCACCAAATGAGCCTTGTAATGTACGATTCAAATTTAATCAAAGCTCCAAAATAGGCACCAAACATCAAATGGAAAATAATTTTAGAAAAGGTCAGATGTTTACCATTGGATATATTTGGTGATTTATTATTCAGCTATTTTTCTCTTTTTATGGATTGGGCAAAGTAGGTCATTTAGTGAACTAGTTACTATTTCCTTTGTTTCAAAATAAAGAAAAAAAATCTCCTAAATAATTTAAGATAAAAATTCAAGGCAAATATATATATTCTTATACTCTATCATTTTAATAAACATCATGTTGTATTTATAATTTATTAATGAATAGAATTTTTTCTAAAATAACACTTGTTTTTGGATAGACGGAGTATAAAAACAAATCGAATCTGATGTAAAGTTGTGCCTTTTGGGCTCTTTTCAGATTAGTATACTTTGCATCATTCTCAAGGAAACATGATTCCATTTTGACACACTAATTAATTAAAATTAAATGAAGTTACTATTATAAAATCTTGTTACCCTATAGTCTAATTAATTGATCTCATTTTTAAGAGTCGTGATTGTTTTAAGTATATTATATGTACTTCACATTTAGTAATAATCAGACAATTAGCATGTTATTAACTGATTAAAAGTTCAATACAATTTTTTTTATCCTGCATTATATCAATATCTCTTTTGATTTTTCGATCATTCAGAAGTATATATTAACATTCAACCTAGATTCAATCATACATTACATTATTTCTACAAAAAAAAATAAAAAAATAAAAATTGGAATACCTCCTATATGCTTTTTGAGTGGCTTTAATTGAGTAGTAGAGTGGTGCCAAATACAAGTAGGTTAAGAGGACCACAGAATTGCAGAAATCATCATTAAATTGATTTGTGGAAATTCTCGTTATGTTTTAGATTTCGTTTTGTTGCTTTTTGTGAGTTTTGGCAGACCAAAAAAGGAACATAACTCCAAAAATATTGGCAGCCTTTTATTATTATGTTGATAGATACATAAATGGGCACTAAACTATATATATATATGTATAGCCTCTTTTGTTGGTATGTAGATGGACACACATATATATTAGGCCCATTAACTATTTGTAAGTGGTTCACATGTGCTCCATTCTTTTGACCATACAATCACGTGTGCTTACCTTCTACTTTTGAAACAATATTTTTGCCTCGATCGACATAAGTTATGTAGGAATGAGTTAAGGAAAACATAACAAATCTCGCTCGCCTCCCTTCCATCTCACTAGTCACTCTCTTATGTATCTAGTATACCAGATACATGTGAATCACACTAGATACATATATATAATGTGTATCTAGTGTGATTCGCATCTATCTGGGATACATGACTATCTGACTCGCTTCTCTCCCTATTTTAATGTATAAGGCAGCAAAAACACATGTATCTAGGTGTATATTCCTCAGTCTATGGTAGGATACTCTTAATTAGTAGTAATACGTAATTATTTGAAAGTATAGGTAGAATATGTATACATGGTATGAATGTATGTTCGATAAGGTAGTTTCTCCATGAATTTATGCTGTACGACATCATTTATTATGCTTTTTACGACATGACTCGTGTATATTATGCCGCAAAATTATAAACTTATACCCTACCGATCCCATTCTTGATATGTCATGGATTAGTCATCAACAATGTCAATGATAAAGCCCAAGGAAATAAAAGGATCTAAAAATAAAGGATAAGCCTCAAACTGTGGTAGGATATGTATACATGGGCTTTTTGTGTGGCTATTTTAGTAAGTTTTAGCACATTTAGCACTTTATGGGTCTGGCCCATTTAGCTGTTAAGGCCCATGCTTTCCTTGGATAGACCATTAATCAGGGCGAACAACTTTTTTTGCGGAGCATAATATTTCACTATGTGCCTTGAAAAAACTCATGTCCTGCTAGACATAAGTTCGATTATTAAGACCAGCACATTTGAAAATCAAATCATGCAAGTATTTCGATTAAGTATGAAAAAGAAGTTGAACTAGAAGAACAAGTCAAAAGTCCCAAATATGAGATGTATCTTATTTGGCAGCTTCATACTTCTTTTCTGAAAAGAATATTAGAAATTATTCCAAAACTAACATCATCATTAACTTCCAATCACTAGCCTTCCTTTAAGACCTAATATATATTTTTCAAAGAAAAAATACGTTCTTCTCTTTTTTCTTTCCATTGATTCTTCCTATTTGCCAGTATGTCAGTCAAGCCCAATAATGGTATCCTCTAAAGTTGCGGTCGTATGAATATGATTTATGATCTCTTTATTTAATCTCAAACACGAATCTTTAAAATATAAAAAAATCTAAATAGCTAGCAAACGTAGTCCACATTAATGGGCTTTAGTAACGTGAGTTGAAAGTAGTTGAGTCCTAAAATAAATATCGAATACTGGGTTAGTGAGCAAAAATGGAAGCACTACAATGGTGACAAAATAAAGAATGAGTGTTTCATTTTGCTAGGTTCAAATACTTAATAGATGTTCCATGTTATCATTCTTCAAAAGAATGGTTCCAATAACATGATATATAAACTTTTCGTCATAAACTGAATAACTAAAACGAGCTATGAATTCAACCGCAAATCCTCACTCTCATGCAATTGAATGTAGAAGTTGTTGAGTTTCATGTGAATTGACAAAACATAGGAATAGGTCAAACAAAAAACATCATTTCCAACCCCCCACACCAAAAAAAAAAACACAGAAATAATATAGTACGTGGTACGTGAGAGAGTACTGTAGTTTTTCACATGGGGATGTTATCATTCTAACTCCCACAACGACCTGCACGTTACGCCTCAATTATTCCACACTATATATAAACTAAACTCGTCTCACTTTAATATGAACGTATCAAAATATCCTTTAATTATTGTGGCCTTAAACATGATACACGGAAAGTTAAGAGTCGTCAAGATTTTGAATAAATTTTCTCTACATTTTTTGATTCATCAATCAACAATAATCATGTTACACAAAAATAAAAATTTACAATAAGCTAATAGCGATAATCCATTAATTAATAGGAGTAATCACAGTACTTATTAATTTGTCTCTGAGTTGTTGAATTTCACTCCGAGTCCAACCCGGGACGACTCAGTGGTAAAAAACGACCCGCCCACCGTTTTGCCATCTCCAATCACATTCTCCGGAGTATACTTGACTCGTAACCCAATCATCCCACCTCAATTCATCTTAATTTTTATTTTATTAATCGTGTAAATAATTCTTATGCTATCGGTATAAATTTCCTTGATATAAAAAGTTAATTGTTTTATTTCTCATGTTACTAATTTCACAAAACACGAACAATTATTTACATTTATCTTTTACTTGATCTGATCATTAAAAGATAACTGTAAATAACTGTTCATGAAAAGCGAACTAATAATTTGAAAAATAAAACAAGTTAAACTATTATAACAAGTTAAAATTACACTAATAATGCAATAAATTAGTACACGATCAACAAACCTTTTAACTTATCAGTAAATTTTATTTCCGATAAGCAAAAGAATAATTCCCTCAATTAGTAAAAAGTAAAAAAACCGAGTCAAGCGAGTCAACTGTGCAGGCGAACTAACTCGGACGAGTCGAACCCGGGTCATAATCATCACCATCTTTTTATTTTTTATTCTTCTCATATAATGAAAATTTCGGTCAAAAATCTTTAATTGACTCTCGAAATTTCAACTGTGTCATAAATATTACCAAATGGACTTATCGGAGATTCCATTCAAAAGAGGTCTCGAATCAGCCCAGAAATCGAGGTTACTACGAATACCAACATGACAATATCTCTGAAAATCCTCAAAATTGATGAAACATCCAACGTTGTTTTTATCAGATTCGTAGCGAGCGAGGTAACATAATATTTCCTCGAACAATGATTCATCGCAGGGGATATATAACGGACCAGAATTCGAAAAACCAAACTCTTCCTCAGCACGCGCTAACAATTTTTTGAATAATGGATGGTTCAGATACGCTGCTCGCACCACAAATCTCTTACAATCAGTGCCTACTGTGACTGCTATATGTCCGGAAGGTACATCAGACGGTACGCGACCACGAGCTGTCATCGCCGCCTTCTTCCTCCATCGTCGTAGCATTTGACGGAGTCTAACAATGTATCGGATTTTACTACAAGCAGACATTTTTTTTCTCGAGAAAGTGTGAAGGAAAATTTGTTTTTTTGTTGTCGTTTTGATGGTCGTTTTTTAGAAGGAAAAAATAGTAAAGGTTTTATTTTCCAGATTGGAGATGGCGGGGTTTATATAAAACTTTTATTTAATTAATCACCCTTGATTATTGATTAATTTACGAGATTTGCCATTATTTCTAATTTAGGGAATTTTACGACTTTTGCCATTACATTTTTGTAATTTGCAATTTTGGCATGGAAAGTTTTTTGGGTTACTCAATTTCGGCGTTGAAGTTTCTCTATAAAGCAATTTTGACATTAATTTTTTACACACTTGCTCATACCATACCTTATATTGATCTTTTATCTTTTAAACGGAACTTGTATAATTACGATTTTGTTAGCTAAATGGAAATTGACATATATGATACGTTCGATGTGGATTTTTCACAATTTTATTGTGTAAATTAAAAGTGAAATGTGATTTGCGCTTAGCTATACCGACTTATAGATGGACATGTCCTTCATGGATCTAGGAAACTTGTGTCATTTTAATTAGATTATTGTGATCGATAAAAAAGAAAGAAATGACTTGAAGCCTCATTAAAACAAAAAGGTATATCGATTATACACATATATATAAAATAACTTTTAAAATCATAACACATATTGATCTATTAATCAAATGCATGTTCGCACTATCAAATAAAGGATTTTGTGGCAATTATATGATCATTTAATTTAACGGCTATAATATAATATGGATATTTATAAATATACCGCTACATAAATCTCACTAAAAAGTTTTTACAACTTTAGATGCACTGACATTAATAACATTGATTCGATTGTCGCTAAATATTTTCACATTAATAAATATTATCATAAATATCTCTTTAGTTAGAGTATCATCAATTTTCAAATATAATTTTTTCTAAACAATATACGAGGAAGATGTCGGAGGTGACGTCCCTGGAATTTTATAAAGTAGCAAAAACTAACGTAAGAGCCAAAGTCAATTATAATTTTTTTGAAAAATAAAATTGGAAGCTCTTAATCGGTTAATTGTAGAACAACTTTCACATATAGCAAACATAAAAATCATATTTGTATGTTATAGCTATAGTTTGCATAATTGCGCTACATAACAAATTTTATGTAGATACATCCAATTTTATACAAATTGTTCAGTTTTGTATAAATTCATTTATACATTGTAATTTGTATATAATAAGATCTGTATTTGTATAATTATAAGTGTATAAGACGAAAATATATGTATTTATATTTGTATATACACTTTTCTCTCGCTTTATACAAACACAAACACATTTTATACATTTGTATACCAAAAATGACTAATTGTATACCGAACCAGATGACAAAAAAAATGGGATGTTTGCTGCGAATTGCAAATAAAATAAACTATGGCTATAACATTTAATTTGAATTAATAGTTTGCTATTTCATACAATTTTCCCTTAATATTATGTGGCTCTAATGTTTTACGTAATCTTTAATTCTATATTATTATTATTATTTTTGTTGAAATGTTTTACGTAATCTAATGAAACATAAGCATATTAATTAACCACTACTTATCGACAGCTAACTAAATAAAGAAAAACACACACGAATCCTCTATGTTTTGTTCTCTTTTCATTTTTTCAATCAATATGGAGGATAGGAGTTTACTTTGAAATTAAGTGTTCTTTTTACGGACTTAATTTGTTTGTGTTTGAATTATTTGATTGGAAATAACTGATAAGCACATAGCGTTAAAATAATTTTGTTACATTATACGTAAATTGATAGTTACATATTTGAATAAATATATTGGAATTGATGATAAAAATTTGATATATTTGACTAAAAATATTGATGATGAATTTGACCTTAGAATTATTCATGAAAATCGTAAGAATGACGAATAACATACGTAAATTAAATAGTGGGGAAGTTAAGACTTCATATTTAAGAACAGTATTTTGAGAATTACACAAGATTCAGAATTATAAATTTAATATATGAGGAGTTTATTAAGTGCACACAATTAATTGAAAAAATTATTCATGAGCTTGATATATATATATATTACTTATTTCCATATTTTATATACCGTTCAACTCGAAGATAGTGAATGAACTCATTACATCGACTAAATCCACTTTATAATCGTGTGAGTGAGTTTAAGAAGTTCATCATTGATGGAATTCAAAATTTTAATCATATCATACATTAAATAAGTAAAAACTTATCAACATCAGGCGTTTACATCAAATTATATTATCTAATATAATTAAGTAATTTAATATCGTAAAAACAAATATATTGTGCAAATACTTATCATACCCCTATTGATTTATTACAAACATTAAACACTTTATGCTTGTAAGTGTTTACCTTTAAGCACTTTTCGTACAATTTTTCTATGTTTGGACCAATTCAATAATTAAGTTCAATAAAAGACTGCCCTACCAACTTATAACTACTAGTTCAAAACAAAAGACAGTACAAATTACAAAAAAATGAGTAATTCCACTAATTAATTAATTAAGTTTTGGTTTTCTCCTAATTATTCGAAGCCGCTAGTTGACATTTCCAGAATCAACAAAACATAAAATAAATAAAATAAAATATTCTAATTAGCAATATGGTTGATGCTAGAATCTTTTGGTACAGTACTGAACTAATATATATCTTTCCCTAAAACCAGCTATTACAAAATAAAAATTGCACTACCAATATCAACAAATAATTTTTTATTTTATTTTTAAAGAAAGTGAAATTAACATTATTAGTTAATTAAGATTAATTTGGTAATTAGCGGGTTGATTAGAATCCTAATTAAGGGAACTAAAAGACAGTAGAGAACAGGCATAGTGGAGTTCGTGTGCTTTCCAAATGTTTTTTTTTTAACGTACGCACGAATTGTCTACTTTGATATCGTTAAAAAAATGTACATTAATTGGTATTAACTCAACTAAAATTAGTTCATATTAATTAATAAATACCATATCAATTCATTCACTCAATCAATACACGACATTCTAACAAATTTATTTGCACTTTTATCTTCTTACTCCAACATGTAAATCATGGAGTATATACTATATTGTTAGTTGATACAAATTTTAGAGTTTATGTACATATTTAAAATTTATATTCACAATTTATTTAATAAATAATTTACATATTTATTTAATAAATATGTAATTGGTTGTTGGACAATGGACATATATATATACACAACAACATGTTCATGTTCTACTTTAAATATCATAATTTTTACTTTATTATTGAAAATAAATTAAAAGAAAATTAAGCATTTTTACATTTCTATAAATGTATAATATAAATATTTTTGGAAGTTCTCCATATCTGACCATTACCCATGTGCAAGGATGGCCCATTTTCCCTTTGTTAATTTCCTTAACAATTTTAAGCTAACTTCCAAAATATGTTTCTCCTAATCTATTATTATATCATAGCCCATCTTTTCAAATTCTAAATATATTTTTTAGCTCAAATATGATTGGTTCCCTCACTCTCTTCTCCAATTTTATTTTAAGTTATATAGTCAGATCTCTCTATAATGATCATTCTTTACAATAACATTTTTTTATAATTACTTAATTATTCGGGATGGAACGTCTACAATCATGTATCAAGAGTATATTCACAACCCTCACATAGTGTATAAACGTCATATTGGATGCAATAACATCGATTCTAATACAATGTAAAATTAGGGTTTGAGCCTATTTCATATTCAAAAGCTAGCTCAAATGGAGGAGAATTGTTCAGGCCTTACAAGGAGTCTACAAATCTCATCTCGTCCGATGTGAATCATTTCATTCATTTTTAGTAGTCTATATAATAGCGTTTATCTACAATAACAAAAAAATACCCGAATAAACGATATCGTACATAGGGGTTTGACCATATTTTTGATCCTTTGAACACAAATACCTTAACATGTGGTATGTATTTTAAGCATCCAAAAATCGAAATTAATAATGCATAAGTTTTTTGCTTATTTTATAAGTAATGAATTTTTGTCATAGATTTTTTGGATATCTCAAATTAATTGGGACAAAATTGTAATAATTAAAAGTATAAAGAAGGGCTAGTAGGAAACAAATTATGGCCCCGCATGCTTTAAAAAGGTACAAATTCATCCCCCCATAAAGTCTTTAACTGCATAAAAGCCCCCACTTGCTCTAATTTTATTTTATTTAAAGTATCACTCTTCATTTATCCAACAATTTTATTTTATTATTCATTTATTTATCCAACAATGTTCAATGTTTTGTGCAAATATACCTCCAAACTAACAACATTAATATTTTCTAAATTTAAAATATATTTCCCCCCAACATGCACATATTCATTTATAGATTAATTAATCCTTTCCAATAAATCAAATTGTGACTAAAAATTTTTTTTAAAAAAATGTTTTTGTTTGAGTAATCCTTTCCAATAAATCAAATTGTGACTAAAATTTTTTTTAAAAAAATGTTTTTGTTTGAGACATAAATACTATACTTTTATGAATTATTGAGGGGTATACGCAAATATATTAAAATGGATTTGGGAATATATGTTAAGATTTTGAAGGGTAATGCCAATTTGTGTGTAAATCATTTTGGGATCTCTGGTTTAAGTGCATGAATATTGATTCAATTTTCTCTTTATAGATTACACTTTTGTATTTTTATGTTTGTAGATAATATTGTTCTTGATAAGATTGCAACCAAAAACTACATAATTTTAATAAGTTGCTAAATTTAAGCTAGGAAATACCGAGTCGCTTTTTTCATATCTAAGTTTGATTACCATAATATCATACCAAATTTTAAAAGTTCGATATTTGATATCTACTTATAATTATCTAATTATTGAAATCAAACTTTAAAAATACCGAACAGAATATCAAACGACCACCCCTGCTAAGTGATTATGATGGATATGTGCCGAAAAATTCACCATAATGTTAGAGTCTGAGAGTGAAGCTCTAATCTCTATACGTATATGATTTCTCTGATAGCTAACATGTTAAATGTTGATAAATAATAAATATATTTTATTCAATACATATGTACTTAAGTGTAATTTAGATCAACTTTAAATGTTCAATACTCGATAATTGAAATCAAAATTTTAAAATATTGAATCGAATACCAAACACTCGTCACTTAAAGTAGTCTACTTCTAATATTTTAGTGTTGCTTGCCTAGTAGAACAAAAAAGTGAAATATAAGTGGGATTCAAATAAAGAAATTAAAAATAACGTGGGATCCAAATAAAAAAGCCAAGCAGCTATTTAATTGCTGGATATAAAAAAAATAAAAAAAAATCCAGATTGATGACATGGCAACAAATAGTCCACTTTTCAAGAATACCGTTATCTCACGTAAGTTCCAGAAGCTGACATGGCAGCCTTCTTGGAACTCATCAACCTCCCATTTGCTCTCTTGAAAGATGGGACCCATCTTTCCGAATCAAAATTTTCATTAACGAGTGTCAAAATAATTTTTTGAGTTACATTAACTTTTCATATACAATATATTTTTTCGATAATTAAGTTTCAGATGAACCTCTTCCGTCACTCTAACTCCGCACCCCCTTCAAATGGGTCATCAATAATCAATTTTTGTAAATATAATATTCGTCCAACAAGTTATTTTTGTCAGAAAATTATATTTGGTTTTGAGTTAGAACGTCTAGGTTCGTAGAAGCTTAGTTGTATAGTGAACAGTAATCACGGGCCTCTTATGGACCCACAGGGGGCCCGTATTCAACGTTGTTGTACGGCCCAGTTGTATTTTTTAGAAATAAATTGCAGTGAAAAAAGAGTAAAAAACCGTGGGCGTAATGTTGACTAGATTAGCCGTATTTTGCGGTTCCGTGATCTAATCACGGCTATATTTTGTACTTAAACTCAGTACGTTTCATAGTTTAACTTATTATCGGTTTACTTTTAATTGTCATTTTGTAGGTATTTTAATAAACAGTTATTTCCTTCGTCTCATTTTACATAATATTGTTTGATTTGATGTGATGTTAAAAAGAAAAAAATGACTTTCAAAATTTGTGATTTAAAACCAACTTTAAATATTTATGTGGTTGATTGTTGTCATGACTCAGACCGCCGTGATTGGCACCCACACTAACCCTCCGGTGGAAGAACCATTACTACTAACCAACTAACCCCAAAGCTAGACATTTAAAGATACGGAAGCAGATTTATATGCAGAATTTATATAGAGTTTCCATAAACTCCAAAAGTTTAAATAAAACTAACTAAACTAATGCGGAAGAACAACCCCTAGAACCTGAAAATCATTGTACCAAAACTCTGATTAACTAACAAGTCTAAGAAAAGGGTGCGCATCCCCGTAAACTAAACAAAACACCCTAAACAAATAGTCTAAGTCCGAAAAGACTGAACTTAAACAAGAGAGATCTATGGCAGCCTGAAAGAACTGGCTCACCCTTGAAATCCGGTCACGCTCAATAGTCACCTAGCTGAGGTCTGTTAGTAGCCGCCTGAAGATGCCCTGTACTCAACAAGAAAAGAGCAAGTGCAGTATCAGTACCCAACCACAGTGTACTGATAGGATCACGCGGCTATTCCAGTAAGTGAAACATATATATAAGCAGTCACAACATAGTAAACACGCATATACCAAACATATACAATATCAGTTATCATTTCATGAGCAATGTACAATTCCACATCCTCTATAAAAGTATATATGAAAATTCAATGGTTCTCTCATGGAACCCAATTCAATGGTCCTCTCATGGAATCCAATTCAATGGTCCTCTCATGGAACCCAATCCCAAACTGTTAGTGTGCCGGATCGTGACACTCGATCCAAGTTAGTGTGTCGGTACGTGACACCCGATCCAATATGTATGTCGGTACGTGACATCCGATCCCAGTTAGTGTGTCGGAACATGACACCCAATCCAATATGTATGTCGGTACGTGACATCCGATCCATTCAACATGCCACAATCACAATCACAATGTACATTCTCATAATCATACAATCAAGTGTTGATTCATGGCTTACAATCATTCATTCATACTCATTTACATTAACTGTGATCAATAGTGCAACATTCACATATATACATGCATTAGAATGAAGCAAATACTAACATACATCATACAAACATGAAATCAAACCATCACCTACCTCGAACAAAGCTTGAATCCTCCTAAGAAACTTGATCCTTCCCTTTCCGGATTCTTTCCGCTTGTTCTTGGTCTACAAACAATCAATACAATGCGAGGATCAACAATTAAAGTCTAATTTACCCGGATTATAACTAACCCAATAATCCAAGACCAAACCCATGATCCCAATATCCAAATTAGGGCTTTTCCACCATAATTTCCAAATCAAAACCTTCCCCCAACAATAATTACCCAAGAAACTAAGTTCTACGGATCGAAATACGGATTAGGGGAGTAAAATCCTTACCTTTAGTGCTAGAAGAGGTGGAAAACTGTCAAGAACTTGCCCTGGGTCGTTCCTTAGCTCTTAAGAATGAAACTTGCAAAATAATAACGTTTTTGAGGTTTATTTTTGACTTAAGTCGCGTCTGTCCCGCTGTGGCGGACCTCATCCCGCTACAGTGGCCCCGCCCTGGCGGCTTGCACGAAGACGGAGAGTTAAAATCAGAGTTCCAAACCCCCATTTCACAACACACCTTCAACCCATGATACTCAGAAAATATCCGTTCACGCTAAGATCAGTTTCGAGACTCGCCCGAATTCGATTCCGTAAAGTCATACAGGTTCCTTAACGTCTTAGCTATCTACCCATGTGACCAAATTCATAATTAGATCTCTCATTCATTACCAGATTTCCCTAGACCTCACTGACTCAGATTTCGTCCAAATCTGGACTAGGCTAGGAATGTCCAAGTTACTAATCAAAAGTTTTCTGGCCCCAATTCTTTCCCCATTAGCTTTTCCCTAATGACGGAATCAGGTCCTAGACAAAAGATATTCCTAAAAATAGTATTCTCAATCCATAAATGATACAATAGAAAGCACATATTTATAGCTATACAATTGTAGGGTTAAAGTTCTATTCTAGGAAGGAGTATATATGGTTATAAAAGTATATTCTGTAAATCAGTCATATTCTAAGAAAGAATATATTTTCTGATTACTATACAATTATAGCTTTTCCTAACATCCCCCCTCAAATTGATACCAGTGATCACAAAATAGCAATTTGGAGATAAGATACTAATGTCGTGCTCGTGTCATCGCCTTTGTAAACAAATCAACAAGTTGATCATGAGAAGAAATGTGTTGTAGAGTGATGAGATGATCGATAACCAATTCTCGAATGTAATGGCAGTCCTCCTCTATATGCTTTGTGTTTTCGTGTTGCACTGAGTTTGTGGCTATTTTAATCGCACTAGTGTTATCAACATATAGCACTGTAGGAGATGTAATAGCAACACTGAGCTTAGATAATAGCCGTCGTAGCCAAATAATTTCCGAACTTGCTGCCGACATAGCACGATACTACGGTATTGTTTCTTACATTTCCAACATATCAAGGATGTGCCAAGAAATATGCACCAACCAGTAACAGAGCGATGAGAATTAGGACAGCCAGCCCAATCTGCATCAGTATATCCTTCAAGATGTATAGAAAAATCAGAATATAAAAGAACAATTTGACTCATAGACCCACGAACATATCGAATGAGACGAAGTAATGCAGTGTGATGTATACGGTAAGGATTAACCATAAACTGACTTAGAACTTGTATTGCATATGAGATGTCTGGCCTTGTCATAGTGATATAAACTAAGGATCCCACCAACTGCCGATACAATGTTGGATCATTGAATGGTTCTCCATCAACCTCCTTGTACTTTGTATTAATCTCCATTGGGGTGTACACAACCTTGTCATCAGTAAGACCAGCCCTTGCAACAAGATCACGAGCATACTTTTGTTGTGTAAGCATGATCCAAGTAGGCAAGTATAGAACCTCAAGTCTAAGAAAGTATGTCAGTCGTCCCAAGTCCTTCATCTTAAATGAGGTATGCAAGAATTCTTTCAACTTAGTAATATTCTCTGGATAATTTCCTGTGATAATGATATCATCAACATAGATGAGAAGTATTGTGATACCTACTGGAGAAGTACGAAGAAACAAAGAATGGTCTGAAGAACTCTGAGAGAAGCCCGCAATTTGAATCGTGGATCAAAATTTGTCAAATCAAGCTCGGGGAGCCTGTTTTAAGTCATAAATAGATTTTCGAAGACGATAAACTGCATTTGGTTTTGGCAGAACACTCCCAGGTGGTGGTTTTATAAACACCACTTCTTCCAGATCGCCATGGAGAAATGTATTTTTTCACATCCATCTGATGTAAGGTCCAACCTTTCATTGAAGCCACAGCCAATAATGTCTGTACCGTTATTATCTTACCAACAGGTGCAAAAGTCTCCTCATAATCCACCCCATACTCATGTTTGTACCCTTGAGCAACTAATAGAGCTTTGTTGCGATCAATTGTACCATCCGCCTTAAGTTTAATGGAATACAACCACTTGCTTCCAATGAGAACTCCAGCTATTGGTTTATCAACAATTTTTCAAGTAGAATTTTCATTCAATGCACGAAGATCTTCTGACATTGCCTCCTTCCAACAAGTTTGTGTAGAAGCCTGAGAGTAAGGTGTAGGTACATCAACAAAATGTAGTGTGGTATGCATGGCATAAGACTTACCAAATTTCCCTGGAGAGTAACCGAGCCGTTCAGGAGCATGGCGATCTGTCTGACTAGATCGGCGTGGAGGAGTAACTGGATGAGACGATTCCTCTTCGGAAGATGAGGATGCATATGTAGAGTCAGGAGAATATGACGGTTGGAGATCATCATAATCATAGTTCACGGGCTGCTCCGGAGGATCAGTAGCTACCACATCATCATCAAACTTGTAAAGAAAAGAAATAGATTCTGAAGCATGTTTAGAATTGTGTTTGTAAGAAAATTGACCTAAACAAAAATAACATGTCTAGATACACGAAGCTGGCGACGAGATGCATCATAACATAGATACCCCTTTTGTGTGTCACTGTAGTCCACAAAAATACATTGTGTTGCCTTAGCTGAAAGTTTTTGTCGTTCATGTGTTGGAAGATGGACAAAGCAAACACAACCAAAAACTCGCAAGTGAGAATAATCAGGCTTCTTATGAAATAATTTGAAGTACGGTGTCTCATTAACAATGACTGGGGAAGTTTGTCTATTAATCAAATATACAGAAGTATGTACTGCTTCAGGCGTGAAACTCTTAGGCATATTAGATGTCCTCAACAAAGCCAATGTAGTTTCCAAAACATGCCGATTCTTCCTTTCTACGACTCCATTTTGTTCCGGAGTATGAGGACAAGTGCGTTGCGAAATAGTTCCTTTGTTTTTGAAAAACTCAACAAGATTAGTCTTAGTGTACTCTCCTCCAGAATCAAAACGAAATATTTTTATAGTTTTATGAAACTGTGTATACACATACTCAACAAAATTCATAATAAGAGTCAGAACCTCAGATTTATTTTGAATAAAAACACCCATGTGTATCTAGATACATGATCAATAAATAACATAAAGTAATTATATCCCATCCTTGACAAAGTAGGATAAGGACCCAAACATCACTAAGCACCAAATCAAACAGATCGTCATATAAGAAGATGAACTGGATAAAAAAGGAAGCTTGTGACTTTTCGAACCGGCACAATTAGAACATGTCAAAGGGAGACTGGAATAAATGCCATGTGTTGCTGGAAGGCATGATTTGAGCATGTGCTGAAGTCGAGAGGAATAAGGATGACCCATCCTATTATGCCAAAGAGTGAGCAACTTATTCGAGCGAGTAACATCCGCGGCAGAAACTGAAAGAAAACAATGAGAAAGCAAGGAGCACAGAAAAAATGTTAAACGATGGCTCTTGATACCATGCTAGAGAAAAGATATTCTGAAAAATAGTATTCTCAATCCATCAATGATACAGTAGAAAGCACATATATATAGCTATTCAATTGTAGGGTTAAAGTTCTATTCTAGGAAGGAGTATATATGGTTATAAAAGTACATTCTGTAAATCAGTCCTATTCTTAGAAAGAATATATTTTCTGATTACTATACAATTATAGCTTTTCCTAACATCAGGTCGTTATAACTGTCATTTCATTAAGGGTGAAGGAGAGTTTATAAGTTAAATTATTTCTAATTATAGTAAGATGACATTTTTTTAACAGATTAAAAAGAAAAAGAACGGCATGTAACATAGGACACTAGGAGTAATATTTTATCACAATATTCTTATTAATTGATGTACAAACAAAAAAATCGTCTAACATCTCAAGAAACATAGAAAGAGTGGTGGAAATACACAATATATCGAGATGGAGGGTGTGATGGATAAAGACTATATTAGTTGTCTACTTAAGAATTAAGATGTTAGGTACAAAAATTAGTAATTCAAAATTTTAAAACATTAGGTTGGGAACTAAGGATAAAAAATTTCTATACGAGTAACTCCCAAGTCTTCTCTTAATTGAAAATAAATAAATTATTCTAACTTTATTTTAAAATATCTTGTTTTAAAAAGTGGCTCAATTTTATTCTAAAATATTATGTAATTTTTTCTCTAGAATCTTCTTGCTAGGAACTTTGTTTTTTCTTTGGCAGTATAGCAAATTGGAAGTAGGAGGGAATTATACTCTTATTGTGACCATTTGATTCTTTTTTACTCTCGAATTAAATTAATAAATTAAAGAAATAAAATATGTTTCGGATAAGATTTAGTACAGATTTTTTTTGTGGGTGAAATTATGGTCTTTGAACTGTCAATTGTGCGTGTGCGTGCCTTTTTATTGTTGTTTTTTCCCCTATTTTGTTTTGGTGTTTGTCTTAAAAATCGCAGCCTGTAAAAGGATTTGGACACAAACGACAAATCAGATAAAACGATAATAATAATATATTCAATATAATTATAAAATATGAAAAAATAAAATATATGTAAGACTCTATTCTTACCTCAAAAATAGAGATTGTTTTCGATTGACTATTGACTCAAAAGATAAAACAAAAAGAGTGAGAGTGGTTTAGGTAATAAGAAGAAAATTAAGACAACATTAAAGTATATATTGCCTGGATATTTTGAGTGGTAGAGAGGTGACATGTGTATATTTTTAACTTTAAACCCATTAACAAATGTTTTATGTTGTTTGTTTAATTTAATTTGTGCTTTCTTGAAGAAAGAATCTTTTTATCCTTTTTGGCTTTTACGTTAATCATGTTGGATTAAGCACGACAATCTCGGATAATTAAACATGTTACACAATATTTTTTAATCACCAATAAGTTGGCACCACTCCATGCGCATATATCTTATATATCAAAACAACAATAAAAAAGGTCACACATTTTTATCTTTAATTAAAATTTTCTTTTCTCGTTCTATGTTCAATATTTATATTTGGATTTAATTAAATTTGAATCGCACATTATAGGGTTCATATTTTAGAATGACAATCCCATTTTTTTTTCTATTATCGATATCTCTAGTTAAGGTGGGAGATATCTCAACAATTTCAGTACAACCCATATTGGTATCTTTCATTAAAGTTAATATATATAACAATAATATAATATAATTGTTCTCAGAGGTCATTGGTATGATGTAGTTTTCCTTTAATTGCCTCAAATAATTTTACTGTGTAAGTTAAATTTTGCTTATTTCCAAAGGTTGTTCTTATCAAAATTATTTTTTCAACAACTATTTTGGAGAGTAGCAGTTTGTGTTTTGCCTCATCAACTTGAACAATACTTTTTATCCAAATTAGAGCAATAATTTATACTTTACCAAAAATTCAAAAATGCCTTGAGGGAAAATCTACTTTGCTCAACCTATGCTATTACTTAAAAATATATTATTATTTTTTCTTTAAAAAAATTCAAACACCAATACTCTCATAAATAAATAAATTAAAATGAAATAAAGGCTATTAAACTTTATTTTCTCTATGATTTGTGTTTCGTTTTTTCATAACATAAAAATTTGGCGTATGCAGCACCGCACGAGGGGGGGCAATGCCAGATGTTTGTTGTTACTAATTATAATAATTAAAGATTTTAATTAAGGTTTTAAGACAAAAATTAGACACAAGATAAGATCATAATCCAAAATTATATATCTTGATGTTTTCTTTTTATTTGTAATTAAACAGGTTCTGATCATCACATGGTTTTGTGATAAAAAAGACAAGCAAAATCTTTTGCTACATATTATGAAAAAACATGCATGCATTGTTTGCAGATCAGTAAGTCCTACTAATGTTTTATGATTAATTTGTCCTAATTAAAGGTGTTTATAAATTACTAATAATTATAATTAATGATGTTCAATGAATATAGCACAAAGTTATTATTGTTGGATATGTAATCTTTGACTACAAGATTTTGTTTTCAGAAAAAAAACACATGCTTTTATTTTGTTCTTAATGGATAATTAAGCTTCGACAGAAATTATTTAATTTGGCTCAAATAAATCAGAGGAACTGCTAGAAACCTAAATTTCAGACAGTCTCTGATGGGTTCAATTGAATCCACCGTCGCTTATGGCCCGGTATATTTTAATGCTCAACCGAATCTTCAGTTATCGCTTTCCGATATTAATATATTAGATGCGTTAACTTTGAATATCAAGACTCATGGTTATAATTATGCACCAGGGTCTGAGCTAATTTATTTGTCTTATAGAATTTATTATAAATTAATGACGACTATGAATCCAAGATGTAAATTATACGATACATCTGATCAGACGATTCTTATCGAGACTAATTTCTCGAGATCCAAAGTTACCACCAGAAGGCAAATCAGGTGGGATGAAATTAATTTT
>JAJONR010008777.1:0-40885 GCA_029582245.1 Solanum etuberosum
GTTGGATGAGATAAATATGTGTAAATGTACAAGTTGGTGGCAATAAATTATCGGGGAGAAACAATAGTTTCTTTATTTTGTGTTCTTCTCTATAAATTGTGCAACAAGCTTTAATTGTTTCATAAAATACATTTGAACTGTTTTAGCACTTTCTGATAGCTGAGGCTAAAGTTTCTCTATGTGATTTTCTGGTCTTTGGTTCTAGATATATGCACAACTAACTGTGTGATTGACTGATTATTTGCTAATTGCTCTGCAGGAAAATGACAGGCAGTGAATATATGCTGAGTGAAGTTATGGAGCCTCATCTCTTCGTCATCCGTAAGCAAAAGAGGGATGGCCCCGAGAAGGTCACACCGATGCTGACTTATTACATCTTGGATGGTTCAATATACCAAGCTCCACAGCTCTGCAATGTGTTTGCAGGTCGACTGGTTAGTAACCTCTTCTTATCACACCTTGGTACATGGTTTATTTTAATAGGTAATATTTTTTCACTGTTTGTATCTGTGTTCTTGTTAATCATCATTATAATGTTCGATTGATAAGAATTTATATAAGACATATTATATTAGTGCATGTAGTATATCAACCAATAGGGAGGTCCCTTGATCAGTATTTTGTCATCTAGACCCCGAAGCTTACCTGAATAGATAATGGTGGATAGAGATTTTCTTATTTTTTGATAACCGAGAAACCTCCGAGGGGCAATGGTTCAAATACAAGGCTTTTGGCTGTAGCAGGATACAAACTTGTGATTAGGGATGGCAATGGGGTGGAGCGGTTGTGGGGCGGGGCGGTTATAGTGTTTGCGGCGCAGTGCGGTAGAGCTTTTGCAGGGCGGTTATAGTGTTTGCGGCGCAGTGCGGTAGAGCTTTTGCGGGGCGGGGCGGGGCGGGGCGGGGAGGATGAAAAATATACTTTTTTTAAATCATGTGGGGCAGGGTGGGTATGTGGGTTGTGAATTTTTCCTTTGAACTTAAATTAAAGGAAAGGGTAAAACCCAAAATACTACAGCAAAACTACATCAAACGTTAATAGAGAATGGTATTTTTCTTTTTTTGAATGTAGTTTATGCAAGAAATTGGGGTCTTTTGGTGTTATAGCTACTGTATCAAGGATTTGTAGACAGTTGACAGTTCTTATGCAGTTGAATTTTGCACAACTTGATTCAAAATGAAAGTTGAATTTTGCTTGTCCAATTCCAAATTTTTTAAAAGTAAATTTGTTATTGACAATTGAATTTGTTTCTTCATGAAGTTGCATTTGTTGATTCAACATTAGCAGTAGATTGATAGCTGGTATATTTTTTAATTTAAATAATAATAATTTTGTGGGGTGGGTTTATGCTGGGCGGGGCGAAATCTTTGTGGGTTTATGTGGGTTTGCCCCTTCCCACCCCATTTGCCATCCCTACTTGTGATGTGTGCCTAACCCAAATCACATCATGTGCTCTTACCGCTAGACCAAAGCCCTGTGAAGATGAAAATCTGTGATTTGGTTGTATATGTATTCCAGCAGAGGTCACTCGATATTTTGTATCTGTACTAATTCAAAGATCTTGTTTTCTTGCATAATGTGATATTAGAGAATTTGTCTGTACTTGCTGCTTTTCATGTTGAAAATTGATCTCCTCTCTTAATTTGAAAATTGATCTCCTCTCTTAATTCATTTATTTGACAGGGACGTGCTTTATATCATATATCAAAAGCTTTCAGTTTTGCATCTTCAAAGTTGGAAAAGACTGGATATGGTATCTTGACATCCCCCTTTCCCCTGTCTTGTGGTTCTCTTTCTTATTGTGTTTTCTTGGGTGTGCTCGGTTGGGATGGGTGATGGGGACTTGTCTAATGAGAACTTGATGCCGCAAATATCAAAAAGATTAGCTGAAGCAATACTACAATAGTATTGGTGGTTTTGTTTTATTGTCTCTATTGTATACTGAAGATAGGTAACTCACTTGAATATCTTCTGGTGAATGTAGAGTTACTGAATCCCTTTTTCCATTTCCCTTTTGTGGTATTCTACTTGTGTTTGTTCGGTTGATTGTTCAATAATAATTAAATATTTTCTTTTAGAGATGGACTGTCACAATATGCATCACCCAATTTTTTTTCTGTTAGGTGCTAGTATCATGTGTTGTAATTACTCCTATACATAATGTCCATCCAATTTTACACTACTGTAGATCACTCGCTACTAGTTTGATGCTCTATGATTTTCATGCTATTTGTTAGTTCACATTATCTCCATGACTATTCCAATTTTGAAGAACATCCCCTAGTGTATATTAGCCCACAACATCATATTCCTAACATGATTCAAAATCAGTAATTTGTTGCTTAACACTAAAATGGAGGAGAGAAAAGCTCATATAAGCACGGCAACTCTTGTCAAAAGTCGCCCTGTGTAACTTTGGAGGTGTTCTTATATTCTTTGATATGAGGATCTGCAAAAACTTATTCAATTTATAATAATAAGTTTTTAATTGATGTAATTAAAGAAAAAGTTAGGCACATGATGATCGACCCCATTCTTGATTTGTTTTTTGGAGATGTTAATATCAGGGCTAGAAATGAACTAGTTGAAATTATGCTCTCTTTTAAGAGGTGTTTGTCACAACTGGAAACTAAACAAAGGATGTTCTGAGTTCTGACCATCCTTCTCGAAGACCCCAAAAAAGAAAATATGAATAATGGGAAGTAGTGAGATCAGATATGTTGTTAGAAGTTCTTTAGTTCCTTGCAAGGGAATCTCCAAAAAATAAAAATTCTGTAAACTGCATTCCTGATTGCGATACATTTCCATTTAGTATTCTGTCTAAGGAGCTTGAATTGGACATCTCTGTGTATATTATCTTTCATGGTTATGTTTTGACAAGAATAGTTGAAGTTTGATTTGAATCTCTATCAAGGTGTCAAATCCTATGCTTAGATTGTTCAGATCAATGATTCACGTGCTTCTCTTTACATTTAAGCTATGTTGCTCGGACTCGGGTGTAGATCTAGAGGTCGGATTTGTCATCACATAAATTTTAGGATTCGGGAGTATGGATCCGATTGCAGACACGGGTGCTGAGATATGGCTAAAAATATATAAAAATAATATATACAACAATTAGTTATTTAAGAATGGTGAAAATTACCCAAGGGTGTGGCCTAGTGGTCAATGAAGTGGTGGAGAACCATGATGTCTCAGGTAGTACCTGACTACCTGTAACTAGTTGGAGGTGGTAGGTAACCCATGGAATTAGTCAAGGTACATGAAAGCTAGCCTGAACACCATGGTTATAAAAACAATTTGGTGAGAATTAACTTAATATGAATAACAAGATAATTTAAATCCATATTGTTTATTAAGTAAAATGAAAAATGAGTATTGCATAGTTATAAATTGATCTAAATATAGTATTACTTATCTTAGGATTAGGGGATATGGTTGGATTATGGGTTCAGGTGTTTGGATATAACCAATAAATGCATATTACGACGCATAAAGGTTTATATTTCAACAATTAGTTGAATTTATTAAATTAAAGCTAGTATAGTTATACTTCGTTTTAAACACTTGTTGTAGTACTTATGTCTATATATGATAAGCCTATACTAGAACTAAATACCCGATCAACATATACTTCTTGTGCATAGGTGTAGGTTGACCAAATCGGGTGTGGTTCCCACACCCACACCCATGTCGTGTCAACACGGTTGCGGCAAGGATTTTGAAGAGTCCAATCAGCATAGCATATAAGTATAGTGTTTTTATATTCTGTAACTTCATTCCAATCTGTGTGTGTTCCTTTCACAGTGGCTTCTGAAAATGAGAGTGCAGCATCTGAATCTAAGGCTGCTAAGGAGACCATTGACTTCAAGGAACTTAAGCGAGTCGATCATATTCTTGCTTCCCTACAACGCAAGGTAACTGTAACTTCTTAGTGTAGTGCATCTGGATGGTGCTTTTGACGTCGGACTGTTAATTCATTATGATGATATTTAATGTTTTATCAAAGGTTAATGTTTCATATTTTTATGCTATGTTGCTCGGACTCTTCAAAAACCTCAACAGGTGTGTGGCGAATCCTCCAAAAGTAGTGCATTTTTGGAGGATCCACTACGGATGCAACAATATTCTTGAAGAGCCCTTGCAACATAAATTGTATGTATTAGAATTTTACGAAGTTTGTGTTCACATTAGAGAAGCATCTAAAAAGTGACAAATTAATCTCTTGCAGCTACCACCAGTACCTCCGCCCCCACCTTTTCCGGAAGGTTATGTGCCACCTTCCACAGCAGAAGCCTCTGAAAACCAGCAAGCAGAAACCCAGTTGCCTCCAGTTGATCCCATTATCGATCAAGGTCCGTCTAAGAGAATGAAAGTATGACAGAACGACTGTCTAAGCACTTGGTGGCTGAAAAAAGTTGTACGATTCCTGAGATGGTCCAGAGTGATCCTTTCAGAAGATTTCTGTAAATTATGTAGTGTAAAATCTTTATGTTAGGTCAGAACTTGCCATGTAGTCAGGTATGATCCATGTTAAGGATATATATCACCTGTATGGCCATATAATGTTGTTACATTAGTTCAGGAAAAAAATGGTAAATAGCCATTTCTAATACATGGTATCAATATTAGTTATCAACATCTGAAAAATATATCAATGCTTTGTTGCTGTTGTTGCTATTGTAGCACCTCGTTTCGAGCTAAGTTTTGAACCGTTCTGTGTATGTAGTTAGACTCGAACCCAGTGAAAACAATTGCACCTAGATGAAAAGGTCAATACTTAAGTTTGAGAAGTGTGTTGGATGTGAATTAAGGTCATGAGGACCTTTAACACAAAGTTGAGTTGAAAGTTTCTTTACCGATTAGTTTTTGTATAAGCTCATATAAGGACTAACTTCAAATAAGCATATCTCCAAGAATATCAAAGAGTTAAGTGGCCCATTAGTTATAAAATTAAAGGTCTATGATTCTAGTTTTCAACACATCAAACCATTCGTCATTCAGACCTTTTTACAAAAAGTTATGATCGATTTACCGTAAGGTTAAAGCAAGAAAATTATACGACCAGAAGTGCGAACCGTATTGCCAGAATGTCTATGGACCGCAGAATGTGTTGTAAGCACTAATGGCACTGCATCATGCCCTATTCCGTTTAGTACTTTAGGTGCTTATGTTGCGTATAATGTTAAGCCTTTACTATATAGTAGCCAGACAAGAAATTCAATTTGTTGTAGCCATTGTATCTTAGACAAGAAATTGCTTCAGACTTGCAATAAAATGTCACCAAAATGCTGAATACACAATATTGTTGAAGTAAACTTTATAACCAAAAAAAAAAGGGAAATATATATAGCAACCCTAAAAGAGAAAGTGTCTCATGCTGCTTCTTATTTTCCCAAAAAACAAAAAAACTCTAGAGCCAAATTGACCCTAGAAAATACATATGCAATCACAAAATTCAATTATGCAATAATCAATATTATTAGAGACTAATTAATATCCCTGATCAACAAGGTAATCACCAATTTTCTCAACCACCATGTTGCACTGTCCTGGAGTCACTGGTTCCTCATAGACACCAAAAATCAGTGCCTGGGCAGTCTTCTTAATAGTTACGCCACCAGCACCCTACACACCCACAAAAAAAAAAAAAAAATTACAATCAATCAAAAAATAGAAATTAAATTAAGCCCAAAAACATCGTCGCAAAAATGCAATAACTATTACTAATTTCAAAGGTGCAATCAAATTCATCAGATTTAAATCCTGAATTCTTCGAAGGATACCTTTTTCCCACGGATAACAGCGCCAGGTTCTCCTTGGATGACCATGTATTTTGTCCCAGCAAGGAATAAACCAGTTGGAGCTAGATGTCCAGGTTCATCAAAATCTTTCATGATGTTAGTGATCTCCTCTGCTTTAAACTGAATACGCAAAATCACATTACATAAGTAATAATGAAAAAATGTACAAACACAAATAATGAGCCGACCGAGTTGAAATGCTATAAAAGCATTAAATTAACTACACATCAACCTCAAATTCATTGCAATTCGATATATTAATTGATCTCTAAATCCATGCCGCTAAAAAAAAAAAAAAAAAACTTGAAATAAAAATTTGGAATTCCATCACTATCATTTTTAATTTTTTTTATTGTCAAATCAAACTAAGGTAACATCGATCGATCATGTGATTTTCCTAAGTGAGCCAATTGACAAGGACGTTATAAATCTCTAGTGAGCCTATTCTCCTAAAAGTCCATTGAATTTCATCGTGAAATCAAGATCGAATCTTACTTCTTATAGAAAACCCAACGATCGATGACAGATCTATCTAAACACAAAAGATCCAAACCCAAAAATGAGAAAATACAAAGAGAAATTAGATGGACATACACAAATACTAATTCACCTTGGCGATGATCATATGTTAGTAACACAATATATAGGACTCGTGATCGTGACAAAATATACAAGATCCATACCTTAGGGAAATTGGGACTCTGAGCCCAGACACTACCATCGAACCCGAGGATGGCTGCAGAAGAGAGATGGTGACCAGTACCTTCAATGTCACACATCAAATGATCATCCACATAGGTTTGCCACGACATGTTTCTTTATTTTTCAATTTTTTTTCACTGTAAAGTTACGTTGTTGTCTTGTCTCTTTGTACTTGTTATTTTTTTTCTTACGATCGTAAGCTTTGTTTTAAATTGATTAAAATTGAAGAGAGAAGTGAGTATAAATAGGAAAAGAGAAAGAATAGTAGCCTTGGATTGGACGTGATTACATGAGTACCATTCACGTTGCTCATAAATTCTCTTGCTTACCATCATTTCTGTTAAATTTGGTCACCACTCACTACTCATGTGCCACAACTAACATACATCATTATTGACCACCCACCTCATCACACCCCCCACACCCCCCAAAAAAAATATATCGGAATAAACTTGCTCGTCAAAACTTAGATATATTGAGAAAAATAACCTAAATATTTGGTTGCCTATGTTAAATTTGAATCATACGATTTTCCATGATTTTGAATTTTTCATCCTTGTATTGTTTGATTAGATATAGAGTATACGATAGTAGATTTTAAATTTACGTCCTTATATTGTTTGATTAGATATATAGTATACGATGGTAGATTTTAAATTTACATCCTTATATTGTTTGATTAGATATAGAGTATATGATGATAGATTTTCAATATACGTAAATGCAGCCTTTAACTTGACCTCGTTTCACATTTATTCCCTTCAACTTCGGGTGTGCATAAGTAGACACTTAAACTTATATAAAGTTGAACAAATAGACACTTGTGTCCTACGTGACATAATACATGCAGGACATAAATTTTCATGTAGGATGTCACGTAGGACATGTATGTCTATTTGTTCAACTTTATATAAGTTTAAGTGTCTACTTATATACACCCAAAGTTGAAGGGCATAAATATGAATTAAAATAAAGTTAAATGAATATTTATGTATTATGCAATTTTCAATTTACATCCTTATATTGTTTGATTAGAAAAGTATATGATGGTAGATTTTAAATTTACATCCTTATATTGTTTATAAAGTATACGATGACAGATTTTAAATTTACATCCTTATAATGTCTGATTAGATATGAAGTATATGATGGAAGATTTTTTTAAATATGAAAATGGTCCAAATATGCTCTTAAAATATTTGGAATAAAGCAAATATTGTTCTTTCATTAATAGTATAGTTTACAATATGTCTTAACCTAGGAGTGTACAAACAAAATCGCACCAAACTGAATTTTTTTTGTTATTGATTTGATTTAATTTGGTATTTGAAAAAATAATAATCAAACTTATGTTGTTGCGATAGGATATGGTTGTTCCAATATTTTTTGTTTACTGCACTAATTTTCTAAATAAAAAATTACAACTATTAGAAATAATATATAATTGCCTAAAATTAGAAAATCAATACAATAAATAAGGGTTGTTGGAATAACTATTATCATATAGCAATAATATAAGTTGGATTTTAATTTGAACGAGATTTGAGTAATAAAATTATTAAGTGCTACGTAGAAAAATTAAGGAGAGACATGGGGATTAAATGCAGTAAGGGAATATAGTTTGATATAAAGGACTAATACATTCAAGATATGAGTATTTAACGTTGTAGAGTAAATATAATTTTTTTAGAATAGAAGTGTAAATATGACTCTAAAATTGAATGAAAAGGAAAAATATGTTGAAAAGTATAACGAATGACAACTATAACTTATTTATGAAAGTAAATGGATAAATATGACTTTTTTTCAATTAAACAATTTTTGTATACTCCCGTCTTTAATTATTATTATCTAATTGTATTCTACAATGAACTTTTTGACATGCTAATTATTTGTTTGTCTTTAAAAATACAATTTTTATGTATTTATAAATGTGAAAAAAAATAATTGTAGATTGCGTCAGAGGTTAAATAACACAAGCCGTGAAAATTTGCAAAACAAAGATAAAAAATTTTGGGTATTTTTAGGTATATTATGGTAGAGTATAATATATATATATATGATCGATATTTATAACGAAGCTTTCAATCATAAAAATTAAAGGATAGGGGCGTTCCACCACTTGATTGTAAGGAGAGAGACGTTTTTGAAAGGCTAGAAACATAGGCGGAGCTAGATGGGGGTTCGTGGGTTTGGAAGAACCCAGTAGCTTTTTTGTAGATTCTCTATATGTACAAGAAAATTATATAAACATATATGTATATTAACTCGTAAACCTCCTAACAAAACTTATTGACAGCTTAGTTGTAAGGAAGGGGCCGTGGAAATGCTTTCCACGCAAGACTTGTTGGTTTGAATCCCACTATCAACAAAAATTAATTTAGAACCCTCAAACTCCTAATACGTCAACTATTTCCATGATTAACTTATTCAAAATATTTTCAAATTTTGCTAAACTATTTTAGGATTCAACTCACTTGAAAATCAAAATTAATTTGGTTCCTTTTTGTTGAACAAATTATATTTGGCATACCAAAATTATTTTGTTTCCTTTAATGGATTATGACGTTTTTCATCTCTTGCACTCCCATGATTATATAAACTAAAAAGTGTTTTGTGTAAATTAAAATGGAAATTCAATAACAGCTCTATATAAAAGTTTGACTGATAAATAAAAGTATGTAAAATATAGTTTAATTATTTCATGTATCAAGAAAAAAAATGTATTTGTTGACCAAGATAATAAAAACTATGAATGTAAAAGGCAAGCATTAGTAGTTTATCCTTATAGATTTATGATCATAACTACTTGGTACTATTTGAATATAATTTTTTTTCTTTTTAGATATCTGTACTTTAAATTTACCATAAGCATAATAATAATAATTACTATAAATATATTAATATTTTAATTTATGCATAAGGAAAAACTATTTGTCTTTTTACATTCATACTCTTTCTTATTTTGGTTAATAAATACATTTCTTTTTTTGGTACATAAAACAATTAAACTGTTCATAATATATTTCTTAGAAAATATTATTACACAATATTTGACAAGGAAAAATTACTAATGTTTGTCTTTTTTACATTCATACTCTTTTTTATTTTGATTAACAAATACATCTCTTTTTCTTGGTACATAAGATTATTAAACTATACATAAATATATTTCTTAGAAAATATTATTACACAAATTTGTGTATGACTATTATTTATTTACTTTTATTACTTCTCCATTTTCAATACTCATTCGACCCCATAAATTTCACAACACCTTAATTCTCCTTACATAAGAAATCTTCCTAAATACATATTGAATAGGGAATTACTTGCGGTATCCATTAGAAATCATGAAGAATTTCTCTAGCCTAATTGCCTTCATATTTGTTCTTTTCATTGCCTCTCGATAAGTACCAGTCTCATCATTGCACCGCAGCTCTCAGGTTAATTTCAATGTTTCTTATATTAACTTTGTTGTTGTTTTTTTAATACAAATGTAGGCATCAATACAAGGGGGACAAATGGAACAAGAGTTTGTTTGGTTCCACTTGAATATAATGTCCCTTGTGAGACAAGTGATTGCAACTCAAGATGCCTTTATAAATTTGGAGTAAAGGCACCTGGACCTGGTAATATTAAAGGACAAATTATTGGTGGAAATTGCATTGCTACATCTGGAAAATGTTATTGTTCTTTTTGTTGTGAGAAAGATTGTTCTTAATTCTAATTAGTCTTATTTGTTTTATTCATGATGTGATGAATTGTTATTTGAAAACATTATCAATATAGAAAGTGTTTTTTCTTTGACTGATATTTAGGTTTACTTTTCTTTTGAAGTTGGTACTCTCTCGATTCTATTTTACTTAACTTATGTTGATTTGATACTTTTTTGAGAATAATTGACAATAATAATTACTAGAACTTTCAATTAATGAACCAACACTAGTATTTCTATGAAGATACCCTCAAGAGGATCGAATTCTTGAGCAAGTAATCCACCGTAGGCTCGAATATTCCTGATTCTGAAAGGCACATGAGTCTGAACGCTATGTTGAATGTGCGATCGAGACTACACTACGTAGAAACACCTTTTGAAGAAGTCATACTTTTTGGTATGATGTCGCCGTTTGCGGTGGCTGCTATGGAAGCTAATTAACTAGGATCATATCACAAGAGACTAGTATCGTCTTCCACAACATCGACTTCTACTAATTATTCTATTACTAGTTACTTGTTGTATGACATTCACTCCCCTTTTTTTAAGGGTGCTCAAGACCTATGTGTAGGACCTGCGGTCCTCGCCCCTTTTATTACTACTTAATTAATAGAATAATTTATCTTCTCTGACAAAAAATAATATAAGAATACTATTGAAAAAAATTTAGGAGAGAAAAAAAAACCAGAACCAAACACTATTTTGAATCTGATTCATTGAGGTGGAAGCGTAATTTTTATAATTGTAGATGGAAAGCTCTCTGTTGGTTATTAATGGAGGTTCAGGAGAAGATGAGAAATAAGTCTATTTAATAAAGAAGAGAGTTTTAAATTGGTAATGCCACATGACACTAAAACACTAATTTGGGAGTGAATTTTTACTCGTTAACGGCCTCATCACACATGAGATTATACATGCTCTGAAAATGGATCAAAATGGTGTACTTTTAATGGTTGAAAATGATCTTGTAGAGTAATAAAATCCCGCAAACTTTATATATCTATTTAAAAAAAACGTAAATTGAGTGAGAATTTTAAATATTTTTTTAAAAAAAACTATAGCTATTTAAAATAAATACGTAACACATTTGTTTCATTAAGAGAAAAGACAAAGTGACTTACGTTATCTTGAATTTTCAAAAAAAACGTACACATTAACTATGCGGCCGTCCTATTACCCCACAAAAGTATTAAATACCTTAGTAAATAGATACTCGTTTTCTCATCAACACTAAAATTTGAATATGCGTGTGATGCACACTCCTCTTTTAATTAATTTATTTAATTTTAATATTAATAAAACACAGGTTTAACCCAACCGAAAACGTTTTACCTACCAACATAAACGATATTTGTTTTCTTTTCTTTTTCATTTCTCACTTTTCTCTCTTTGTTTTTTTTTTCCTTCTCAAATTACACACGAAATTGAAGATTATCTGCTTTGAGTTGGATTGTCCTTTGACCACGAAGTTTGCATTGAAAGTAAGTCTTCATGTTTGCATCACATTTTCACATGCAACATTGAATCATTCTCGTCATTACAAATACGATTCAAAATGGTATTTGACATAATCAGAATATTTTTCCTCAAATCCTAATCATAAAAGATAACTTGATTTCTCAACTTTTAAAGAAATTACGGAAAAGGGCCTAAAATACCCTTGGAGTATTGAAAATGGTACAAAACTACCCCCTCCCCCCACATCCACCCATTGGCAGATTCCTTTGTTTTTTTTATGTTCGTTGTTGTCTAATAGGGCCCTTTTCTCTTTCTCTTATTTCTATAATGTGTCTTTCTTAAAAAATGATTGAGAAGGTGGACTTGTTATTTAATTACGGAGGCAAGTGGGTGCTGACACCTCATGTTATTTACATTAAAAATTGACTCATGTTTGAAAGGAGTATGATCCAGATTTATTGTCATATATAGACATATGTGAAGAGTTCAATGAAAAGTTAGGTTTAGAAAGGTCCAACAACTTTTACTCAAAGGACCTTCTGGGAGGTATTATTTGATTAAGGGGGATTCTAACATAAGAACAGTACAAACATCATTGTCTACTTAGTTTGATGTACTTGAACTCTTTGATGTAGATGAGGGGGAGGATGTTGTACTAGCTACTGATATCAGCTACCATAATGATTCTTACCTTGTCACAGTAGATGATGCAACTGAAGGTGAATCAAGTAAGGAAGAAGAGGATAAAAATGAACCTTACCTAGTGATTACAATAGTGATAAATTGAAATACTTTAGGATGAAAAAGAAAAGAGAAGTTAATGAGAAACAAGACAACTTTTTAGAGTTGGAAAAGGATATAAGTTTTAAGAATCTTGATGAAGCTAAAAGAATTGTAAGCTACTACTAAATTGCTAAGAAGGTTGCCCGTAGAGTTGATAAGAGTGACTATGTTAGAATTAAATATAGGTGTATTGTTGGTTGTCCTTTTGTGTGTCTGATTTCTGAAGTTAAGAAAGGGCAAGGAATTAATATTAATACCTTGCAAACAAAACATACATATCCAGAAGCATTCAAGAATAGAAGAGCTACTCAACAAGCTTTTAACATATTATTTCAAGAAGAAGGTACAAAATAATCCCAAGTACAAGGTGACAGAAATGAGAAAGAATTTAAATGATAACTTTGCACTTAATATCAGCTATTCAAAATAAAGAGGATTAAAATGCTTGTGTTAGGAAAATTGAAGGATAGCTATGTTGATGATTTCAATAAGTTGGAGGTTATGCTCAAGAATTGAGGGATAGCAACCCTGGAATTCCTAATTCTTATACGGATGAGACTGATCACACCTGATTAGTCTAAAGAGGCTTTGTTGGAACATGGACAAAGAAATTTTTTGAGAATGTATATTTGCATTCAAGCTTTGAAAAGTGGCTGAAGAGTTGGTTTGAGGCCATTTATAGGGTTATATGGCATCTTTTTAAAAGGAAAGTTCAAGAGAATTTTATTGCCTGCACTTGGACAAGATTCAATGAAACATTTCTATCCACTTGCTTGGACAGTGATGGATAGGGAAACTACTAGAACATGGAAATGGTTCATTGAGTTGCTGAGAAACTCATTGGAGTTGGCAGATGGCGAAGGATTGACACTTATATCTGATATGCAAAAGGTAATTCTATAAGTGTTTGACAGTTTGTGATTTTAGTTATTGTATACACTTGGATCTATTTTAAGTTGTTATTTTATTTTTGCTTATTGTTACATGGATTGATTGGTGTTGTTGGTGATTTGCTTCTAAAAGCACAACATAGATGGTGTATAAGGCACATAAAAGTCAATTGGTCCAAGTTTTGAAATTGTACTGTACAGATGAATAAGATATTTTGATGGGCTACTTGGAGTACCTATGAAAAAGAAATTTGAAGACCAACTAAAGTCCATGGGTTCTATGTCTGAACAAACAGCCAAAATGTTCTATGCTATCTACTACAATACTAGTGCAGGGCCTATTTTGACATTATCTGTCAAAACTACTCATGTGAAAATAATTTTACCGAGTCATTCAACAAATGAATTTTGAAAGCAAGGGCAAATCAATAATCAAACTGTTGGAAGACATTAGAATCAAATTATTATCACTTTTTTTTCATAAGTGCTTAAAGTTGTCATTGTTTCTTCATAATATCTCAGTATGTTTCATAATTTTCTCACTGTCTAATGAGTAATTCTGATTAATATGATAATTATGTGTAGATTTCACTGTTTTTTATAACTTTTAAATTTAAAATAGTAATATCTCAATTTGACTGTTATATATAGTTATTGCTACTATTTTATGCAACTGTTTAATATAATAATATCTCACTATATTTCATATATTTTTCAATGTCTTAAGAATATATCTCAGTGTTATGTTTAGATTGTATATGACATGTGTAGATTATATATTTCACTGATATGTATATGTTATGAAAAGATTGAAACAACTTGAAGAAAAGGGTAAGATGTGGACAGTAGATTATAGTTCATATTCCATAAAAGTGTATAATTATTTTAGAGTCATTGCACAAGGTTGTCAAATTGTTGCTAAAGGAGACTTGGGATATGAGGTGATTGAAGGGTATAGATAGACACGTTGTGAATCTTGCTAGAAAAAGTGTACTTGTAGGACATGGGATTTGACAGAAATATCATATCCTTGTGCTATTAAAGCATTTAGAACATAATAAACAAGAACCACTGAATGAGATGCATTGGTGGTACTAAAAAAAAAAACTTACTTATTTGTGTACCAACATAGAATCCAATCTGTTAGAGGTGAAAAATTCTAAAAAAGTAATCTTTCTCAGCTATGAAGCCACCAAAAATCTGTAAATTAATTGGTATACGAAGAGTTAAGAGAGTAAGGAAAAATGATGAGGCAAGAAAAAGGGAGTAACGGTGGTCAAAAGATAGAAAGGGGCTACAAATGACATGTGAAAACTGCAGTGCAATAGGTCCTAATCAAAGAAATTGTCCTATGTTAAGTCATGTGTTTTCATCAATTTTTAATTATTTACAATGTATATTTATTTATCTTTACTCTTTCACAAATTTTATAGCTTCAAAGAGGAAGACAAGTTCTCCAAAATGTGCCAATATCAGCACCCCAACCAAGTGAAGAAATTAAATCAGTCTTTATGCCGACTCTTGAATTTGTTGCATCTTTTAGTCAACAAAAAAGCTAACAATCAAGTCAGGTATTTAGTGAGGCTCCTAATCCTTCAAAATCAAAGAGAAAAGTTTCTGCAATTTCAAAGAGATCTAAAAATAATGGAGAAGGAAAAGTTGTTGCACCTTCAAGCACAACTGTTGATGAAGATGAAGTTGAAGTTGAAGATGGTATTGAATCTAAGAATAAGGAGACAATGATTGGGCCTAGGGTGATATCTGAAGTAAAAACTAGATTTCAAATGAAGAAGCTGTAACAAAAATCAATTGGTTCAAGAAGGATTAGCTTCATGGGTGATTGCTACTATTTCTGCTAATTTGTCATACTCATAAAAAAAAAGCTGACTTGAAAAGACAACATGTGTGACCTCAAATCATTTGACAAAAGACAACGAGATAAAGATTAACAAGCTAAAGGCAAAGAGGGGCAAATATTAGAGAGTAATTGCTAAGTTGTGATTTTAAATTTTTGTTTATTATGTAATAACATAGTGAAGTTTCTTAGTTTGCTATTTTTTGAATACTTACTGTTAGTCACTGGCCATGTATGTTAATGACAAATTAGTCCTGAGAATATTTTTCTGAAAAATATATGAATGCATTTGATAGTTTATTTATAAATTGTCTTGTAAATTTATGATTTAATCTTGTGTATTGTGAAATGTCTTGTGAGTTTATGATTTAATCTTCTGTATTGTGATAGACAAAGTATATATATATATATATATATATATATTTATCTTGTAATTGATTCTCAATTTTTAAGGTTGTCATGTTTACAAAAAAAATTAGGCTAGCTAATAAAGTTGCAATAATTCAAACTACAACTTATCAAACTGCAACAAAATGCCCCATCTGGACGCTGTAGAATCAAACTGCAAAATTCTTCATTAGTATACAGAACAACAAACTACATCATCTTGACACTTTTTCAAAACGTTAAAAATCAACTTAATTTGTCAACTTCAAAGTAGAATTTTGTCATTATAATAACAAAACGTCACAAAATTAACACAGTCTAATAATACTAACTTAACACAAACAGTAGCACAACACTACATCATCTTGGCAGCTACAAAATCAATAATAATAGCCCAAGAAACTGCAAGCTAACTTAATTGATGCACTTTCAACTCTAACTTCAAAACTTTATCATTCAAGCCAGAACCTTTTTCCAAATTTGAACTCTCAATACCATCCATCAACTCCAAATTTGACAGTTTTTCCTTCAAGGCATAAAATTTCTTTAAATCGGAAATTTCAATTGTATTCATATCATCCAACTCAGACATTTCATATGCAGTCATATCCTTCAAATAAGAATCTTCAATGTCACTCATATCCTCCACAATCTTCTTCAAACGATTTTTTCTTTCCGAATTGAATTGAATTCAACTTTTTGATTATGAATCATGGTTGACACGTGACAGGAAAGTTTGTCATCAATCCAATTTCAATAACCACGAGAATTCGATCCAAGACGACGACATTTGTAGAATCAATATCCACCATTCTCAACAGTTATAGCAGTAAAATGTCTTGCCATAAATTCGCACTTACATGTAAGGAATTGAAGTTCTTCGGAAGAAGAAACTAACATTTTTAACAAAAAACAATGAAAATGAGAAGATGTAGAAAATTGATCTTTTAAACCTAGGAAGAAAATTGTTTTAAAGAAAAAGATGTTGGATATATTGGGAACGAAAGGTGATGGTTTTTTTTTTAATAGATGGGTAATTGTAAATAGGGTGGGTTTAGTTAATAATGAGTGGTTAATGGGTGGGTTTATAAATTATATCAATTAATTAAATTATTTTAAATAATAGTCCGTTAAAGAAGTGGCCAAAATTGGACCCAAAATTGGATGAGAAGGGTATTTGAAAGCCAATAGGTGGAGGGGGTTGATTTTGTACCATTTCGAATACTTCGAGGTATTTTAGGCCCTTTTCGAAGAAATCAAACCTTGAACACTAGAAATTAACAGAAAGTTAGAAAGTTGTTATTTTTTTAGGTTAATTTCGTTCGAGAGAGAAGATGATATTTAAAATTTTAAAAAAAACTTCAAGGGCTCTTTTGAAAGAATTGGAGAAAATGGTGTATTTAAGGAGGAAGTAATTAAATAATAGAGAAAAAATTGACACATAGCACTTTTTAATTCGTTTTTGAAAGCAAAGTTTCTCATTCACGTGTGTTATTTGCGTGAAAATAACCATAGGGAGAAAACGAATCAAAATGTTCTATTTACATAAAAGTTATTTAATGCTTTCATACGGTAATAAAATACCTATAAAATTAAGATGTGTTTTTGAAAATTCGATACAACTTTCACTCCTCATATTGGGCCCGCCCAATAAGTCGTACTACCTAGGCAAAACCGATCCATATTATCTCAAAGCCCGAAAATAATTCAATTCAAATTCATAGAGCACAGTCAGAAGTGACCGTTGGGCGAAACACACAAACCAGATGCCGACGAACAATCTGAAGAACACCGCCGGAAAATCTACGGCTAGATTCAAATCCACAAGAAAACCACTACGAGATGTTTCTAATTCAAACATGGTAAAGCCTTTAGCAACTTCCTTCAAATCCAAGAAGCTCTACGGAAGGGAAAACGATGACGTCGAATCAGTTGCCGGTGAAAATGTCATCGATCGTCTCCTTCTCATTAGCTCCGATTTCTCCTCCGTCATTCACCAGGTAAGATTAATTTACGCTCAAAAATAGTTCGAGAAGTATTCGATAACGGCCTTTGAAGATAAATTATTTAGCATTGGAATGAAATGGATTCGAATAGAGTGGAATGGATGTAGAAGTTCTATACAGGCACAGCCAATCAAAATAGTTTGGGGGATTTAAGTGATTCATATAGACAATCTATATGTCTTTCGGAAATGGCCATGTAAGGTCTGCATACACTCTACCCTCCTCCTCCAATAGGTTGTTGTTGTCATATGACCAACCATATGAGGATTTCAGTGATGGATAGTTAATTAATTGGTTTGCTTATTACCGCAAATTTCTTTGTTGCGCAGTCAGAGGTTATTTGTGCCGCTTATTATAAGGAGTGCAGTTGCAATTTTACACCATTTTGGATACTTATCAGTGCAACTGAGAGAGCGTTTGATCATTTTGGCATTGTCGGTGAATTTTATATTCTTGTAAAACAGGGTTTGCTGCATTTTTTTTATTTTGGTTTGTTTTGGGGTTGGAGGAGGAGGAGGTAGTATCCAGTAGTTCACATTGGTTATTAGAAATTGGTGTCTTTGCACTCGGCTGTTGAGTGTCTCTGCCTGCTGTTACTGGTTCCATGGATGAGTCTACAAATGAACGGAAACTGTAGGTCTGAGCAGAGGTAGCTTCTTTGCTGTGAACACAATCCTAGATAAATTCATGTGAAGAGATGGATTATGTAGCTCATTTTTTGGTACTGGGATAAGGCTGTGTTATTTTGACTTTATGTCCTTTAGGAAATTCACAGATCTACATAAGCAGTCCCAGTTGGTAGGAATTAAGTTATAGTCATGTTAGTATGTTTCGTAAGATCCAATATTTGGTAGGAGTCCTTAAGTCTTATTAGAGACTTATATGCCATTTGAAAATGTAGATAACTTTTATAATATTTTTGGAGGATTCAAGTAGCTGACCCCAAATTGCTTGGAATTGAAATGTAATTGTTATTGATGTTCTTAGGAAGTTCATAGGGTTACCCCAGAATAAGATGATGAGCATCAGTTGTTGGCCCTATTACTCTGGTAAATGGAGCAGAACTGAAGACTTCCGTGAAAAAGTTGGACCTTCCTGCTTCCTTTTTCATCCCTTTTTCCATAACCATCATCAGCCTGCACTCAATCTCCTTTGACATTGCTGAGAATTAGGAGTTTTACTATCAGTCATCTTTACCTGACATATACAAGCATTTTGAATAATGCCGATATCTATATATTTATCACAGTAACTCTCACATAAACTACATCTTGTATTCTCAAGTTACTTTAAACTCAGAAGAGCATATTTACATCTTGCTCGAACTGTAACAGATACCAATACCAAACTTTTGAAGTTTGTTTTCCCTGTATCAACTTCAATGTTTTCATAAAGAGGTTAATCTCATCTTTTTTTTACATGACCAACTACAGATTGATGAACTTGTTCAAGTGCTCAAACTAGGGGGCAAGAAGAGTGGGAAGGAAATTGAATCTTTCACACATGTCTTGTCTGAAATGCAAGCTTCTTTGAAGGTTCTCTTTTTGTGTCATATTCTCTGCTCTTATATTAGAGTCTTCCATTACACCGTATTTTACATGTATTTTATGTTGGCAAATTGCAGCCATGGGTTCCCAAATTTCAGAAAGCCCTTTCTGATCTATCCACGAGGCCCGAACATCCATCTGAACAGTCACAAATTAGTGAGGCAGTTCCCGTGGTAGCTGATAATACAAGCGATGCTGTTAATAGCCCTGACCAATCCAAGTGGGATTCACTAGTTTCCCCATCACCCCTTGTGTCCTGGCGGGCAGGCTGTACGACTGAGGGTGGCAGACAACTTTTTCTGCTCACACCTTTACCTCTTCGCAAAGTGCTCTCATCCAAATGCCAAGGATCCTCTAAAACGGTTGACAACTACACATCAGACACGAATGCCCAGCAACATCCTCTTTTTGATATTAGGGGAGATATGGAAGATTGTTTGCTTGAGAATACAAAATCTATGGCTAGTCAACCACCATCCCTTTCTGATGTAACTGAGGAGATGGACATACCACCATCCCTTTCTGATGTAACTGAGGAGATGGACATACCACCATCCCTTTCTGATGTAACCGGGGAGAGGGACATATTGCGTGTGAATGATGAAGTGAAGTCAATTCTGAATAAAGTTTCTGCTCATGATATGACCATCAACGAGGTCCCTAAGGAAAGAGATCTTATTTCGCCTGTAAAACTTTCACAAATTGACAGTTCGTTGCTAGTAATGACTCCATGCTTGAAAATGTCACCGCCGAAGACCTGTGTACTGCTTGAACCTTCATCAGAATACAACTGTCGGGACAAGCATGGGGCTTATAAAATGACACCGTTTCCTGTTTCACGTCATTTTTCTAGCATGTCTGAAGATTCAGAATCCTCCAGCTCCGAAGCTGCTGAACATTTGACAATGAAGTATCCAGAACTATTTGGAATCAAATTAAGTCAAAACTTGACAAATGGAGGGAAGGTGGCCGATGATGAATCACCAGACTTTCTATTTTCACCACCCAAAACTTGTGTACTGATGGAGCTACCTGTGGAAGAATCGTTGACTAATGCAGCTGGTGAGTACCCACTGCCAAAATATACACAATATTCAACGATATTGAAGATCTTTCTTTTCTGAATGCAATCAAGATGTTTCCATTTGGTTTTCATTAACATGACCATTCTGATATTTATTGTTTTTTCTTTCTTTTGGGAACAGAAACTGGTGGCAACTTAGATATAGTTGAAAGAACTCCCATGATGACAGAATCAAAGAGCATTCTAGTAATGGGAAAGCATCCTGGTGAGAACACTTTGAAGAAAGAACTGTGGATGAAATTTGAAGCCGCGTCAAGTGATGGCATCTATTTTAATCCATCTACTATCCGAAAAGATTTCCTTGAGAGATTGGAAGAGGTTTCTGCTGATGAGGCAACTGCAGAGGAGGGAGCCTAAGATGGTAGAGATCATCACCCCCCGGATGTGCCGGAGTATGCAGGGAAGAGGGATTCAGAAGACAAAAAAATGGAACTGTGTATCTTAAGGTAAATTTGAAACTTGTACTAACTTCCCCTATACCCTCTTTTGTGAAGTAAAGGTGAACATAGCAACAAAGGACTTCAAAAAATCGTCCAAGTGCAATATTTTGTAATTTTCGAATGAGAACTTGAAGTTCTTATCTCCTCTTTTGTAGTAAAGATGAACATAGCAACAAAGGACTTCATATATTGTAAGTGCAATTTTTTGTAATTTTCGAATGAAAATTTTGAAGTTCTTTAGTAGGCGTTTGGACAATATATGAATGGATGTTTAAAAAAAAAGCTTGTGGAAGTTCGAACTAGGCATTTGGATCATGCTTCCAAATTAATAATTTACATCCTAATCTCTTGATTTGTTTTACAAAACAATAAAAACACTTGTATTTTATAAATTATCCATGAAGACAAAACTGCAAATAAAAAAGATAAATGGTATTCCTTCGTCTCAATTTAAATAATGTAATTTCACCGGATATATGAGGAAATTTTGCAATATGTCTAAATTATCTTTAAGGTAAATAAAATTTTAAATAGAAGAGTATATCTTTGTGAATTTTTTTATCAAATAAGTGGGACTCAACATGAGTAAGAAATTGAAATTTTTTTTAATTAAATATGTCACATAAATTAGAACAAAGAGAATATTAAAATACAATATCCAACCTTATCTCCCTCAAAGCCACGGTATGTGGGTTGATGATTTTATTCACTTAACTAATCATTATTACCTCGAGAAATTATTTGTAATTTTCAATTTATAAACAAGCTAAAGCAATTACTAAATCAATAACATATTAATTATTGGTTTTTGGTTCTTATCGATTTGATTTAAACCAATAAGCAAATGCTCCTCTATTTTATTTTTAAATTTTTTTGTTAATTTTCATTTGTTCATATATACACTATTTGCTACTTACTAAATAAATTTACGCGGCATAATGACAAGTCATGTCTCAACATTTGTTGCTTATACTCAAAAGTCATAACAATTTCATATTTTAAATAGGTCCAAAAGTCTTTATTTACATCTATTGAATAACCATATTAATAACAACGCTCAATTCTCTCTTTTTTTTAAAAACAAGAACGATATAAATGAATACATCCATCAAATCATTTTCTACGAAGAAATATGTAAGTTTTGGTTAACTAGCAAACTTGGAGGAAAATAGGAATTTAGAATTTGTTTGAAAAGCCACAAGGGAATTATAAATGAGCATAATTAAATGTAATTAGATAATTTAACATGATTGTTTGATCAGTAATTACAAAGTTGAAAGAAATTAAGTCTAATTGAAATTGTGTAATTACGCTCTCCGATTGATGTTGTGAATTGGGTGTAAACAAGGCTGTTTTTAATTTTTAATTTATTTTATTATTTTGTTTTTGTTTTTAAATTTGTGTTAAAACTTTAAAGCTATTATTGTATACTTTATTAATTAGGAATAAACGGGTTATCAATTAACTATTAACAAAAACTTAAAATCAAAAATCGAATTAATAAATCAATTAAAAGAATTTACAAAAGCATTTAAAAATAGTTAATTCAATAAATATCGATAAATTAACAACATTTTATATATAATTTATCAGATAATCAGTTTCTACACCCCTCAATTATAAAGAACTAATTATTTTAAATATATTTTATAAACAAAACAAGTTATAATTAATTAAAATAATATATAAAAAAATATTATTTTATTTATTATTTTTTAACAAATATATCAAATCAAACATCAACAAGCCTATTATTTTGGTAATCATGCTATACTATTCATATATTTTTTTATGTATATCCGAGCACCAGTCACCAACGTTAATTTCAAGCTTCCGGGGATCTGAGGAGATAGAGAGTAAACTGACGGTGTTGTAGTTCAACTTATCTCCATCTGTATATATTTTTGGCTAGTCTTTTGTATTCGAGACAAGTCTGTACCTATTTAGTCTAATTTGTACCTTGTACTTGTTTTAACAGTTTTGTACCTTCGTCCACCAGGTCCTTAGATTGAATCTTGTACTTGTATATATTTATCTCATTTCCTTCTTTCCAATGTGTTTTTCTTTTTATTGTTATTATCTTCTCGTTGGTCGTTGATTCTGCCCGAAAAGCTTGTTACTTGTGGATTCAAGATATGGGTAGACTTACTTAATAGTGAGTTACAATAGCTGTCATCATGACTCGAGTTTTCAGATCATATGATCAAGTAGGGATTTAATTAGACATCTCGAATTCGAGCATGGGCATGAAGAAAATTTTGTTAGGAACACTATCCCAAATAAACCTATATGGACTATAATATGTAATTCAAATTTATTCGAGGCTGTAATATAAACTCCAAACTCATCGACAATTTTAAAAAAAAGTAGAGTAGGGAGAAAAACAAAAGAGAAAAAGGAAAACATAAGCATGTTTCCTTTTTTTCTCTCTCTTGTTATTGTACACTCCCATCCACAAACTAAAGTATTTTCCTCTTTTATCTCCCTCCTTATTATTCGCATATTCTTATCCACCATTTATAAACCTTTCCTCTTCAAAACCAACAACAACAAAAAAAACTAACTTCTAATCATAAATTAAAATTAATTAAATCTTATCCATTTACTCACCGAGTCAATCATCATGACTCGGCGCTGTTCCCATTGCAACAACAATGGGCACAATTCCCGGACTTGTCCTACCAGAGGTGGCGTCACCGCCGGTGTCGGTGGTGGTAGCTCCGGCGTCGGAGGTGTGCGGTTGTTTGGTGTTAGGCTTACGGATGGGTCGATCATGAAGAAAAGTGCTAGCATGGGAAATCTATCATCCCTTCACTATCATTCTTCTTCATCCGCTGCTGCTTCGCCTAATCCTGGTTCTCCCTCTTCTGATGTTCTTCGTGAATCTGTTCATTTGACTGATGGTTATCTGTCGGATGATCCTGCTCATGCTTCGTGTTCTGCAAATCATAGAATTGAAAGGAAAAAAGGTTTGATGTTTTTTTTTTCAAAATTGATGAAATGTTGAAATGAATGTGATATTGAGGCTTATTTACTGCTGTTCATTTGCGAAGTATAGCTGAATTATTCCTTGGAAGCAAGATTAAAATTAGTCTAATTATGAGGAATCTTCGAAATTTAATCTTTTTTTTTCGGGACAAACAAATCTAGTAGCATGCCTGAATAGAGCGTATGGAATACTGTGCTAACTAGTTTGTGGTTGAGGTTTAATTGATTAGTTCATTTGTAATTTTTGTGTGTTTTCCCTAATCCCACAAAATGGCTGTGGGGCGGTAGAGTGTAAGCAAACCTTACCTTATCTTAGAGAAGGTAGTAGAGTCGGTTTCTGATAGACCCTTAGCTCGAGGAAAAAGATGCTAATAATAATTGGATAGGCAGGATGGTTAGATTTACCTAGTGCTTGATATTGTTTTTTCATCTTTAAACCCCTTCCCCTTTTCTCCCTCTTATTTTTGTCTGTTTTATAGTAGAAAATAAGAAAGTCTGTTTTTTTTTTTTGTTTCCATTGATTTTGTTCATTTGCAATTTTACACTTTTCCTCTTTATTAACTTGGATATGTAGGATGATTACGTCTATGTTGTGCATGATAGGTGACTGATGATTTTCTTTGAATACTACATAAGATTCAATACTCATATAACCGAGCCAACTTTTTTGGGAAAATTGATTGATATACACCTGCCAAACCCCTACCCCCTTCTTTCCTCCATCCTAATTTGTTTGTTTTTACAAAATGAGACTATCTTTTGAGTATTTTGCTTTCTCTTTATCTTGGGGCAGGGGGAGGGAGGTAAGAGGTCGATGTTATAGTTTTCTTCTTTGATTGGTGGTACTTAGTTGGTATTTTCTTCTCTTAAAAGTTGGTTTTAGTATTTTCTCCTTTTGTTTTGGTTCTTTTTCCCCTTTTAGGTTTTTAATGGTTTTGTTTCTGCATCTTCTGTTATGTATTGCTGTTGTGCTTTATATTTGATGTATATCTTAGATGTTATGTTGTGCATGTTTGTGTCCGGGATGTGTTTTGTGGTTTCTTTTGTGCCTGATAATTCAACCTTGGGAACTCAATTCCAAATGCTAGCTAAATAGGTGAGCGTTGTCTAAGATCATATGAGGAGAAAATAGTCCACCCCTCACTAATGTGAGACACTCTGACACCCCACACAATAGGACTGGAAATCTAGAGCATAGACAACATAATATGAGGGCCCAACATTGTATAAACCAAGAACATGAATGTGTGTGGCTCTGATAACATGTGAACGGAAGTGGTTTTTGGGTCTTACTCAATCTCAAAATCTAGTATAATAAGTGATGATTGCCTAAAACCCTATAAGAGAACCATCTTTCCCTCTTCCAAACAGTTGAGTTTCCCAAGTACAAGTAGATAATTCTTGTTAGGTCGATATGGGTTTGTTGCATGTTTTTGCTAGTTGATTTGTCGCATGTTTTGCTGGTTGATTTGTTGCATGTTCTTGCTGGTTGAATTGTCTTTAAGTTAATTTTTTCGAGCAGTTTTGGTATATGGAAACTTGCATCCATTTCTTGTGTGCTCAGTGTGAAGGTTAAGTTGTGGGCTAGATACTCGCACTAGGTAATCCAATTAATATCAAATGTCCAAAATAAGTGGAGCTCTTTTTTGTTTTGTTTTTTGATAAAAAAATGTTTCTTGTGGGATAATTTGGTTACGGCTTGCATAATAAAAAGGGTTGCCCAGTGCATGAAATGTTGTATTCACATAATGTCCAAAGAAGGGCCGCACCGTAAAAGAGGGGTGTAATGTAAGCAGCCTATCATGAGGCCAACACAAGTTGTTGATTCCATGGTTCAAACCCATGACCTCTAAGTGATTTACGTCTTGCATATTCACTTCAATTGTCTTTCAATTTTGCACTCTATGCAACTTTGTATTTTTGAGAATTGAGCTGCCTTTCCTCTTTTGATTGGAAAATACTGTTTCTGTCAAGTTGTAAGTAACAAGTATGCCTCTTCTTAGATGTCCAATAGTGCATTTATGCATTTTTGTGAACTTATGACCAAAAAAACGTTGAAGTCATATTCATCATCTGAACATCTTGATCAATTTAATCAAATCAATAGTGCTTGTAACATCGCCTGGAAGAGTAAAGATCAGCTGACTTTTTGGATGTCTGATGCAGATCTTCTGTAACCTTTGTTTTGCTTTCTCCTTCCTTTCAAGGCATTTCAATGCCATATCTTTATGCCACTTTTCAGTATCCTCTATTTCATGCTTCTCAATATACTGGATGATTTCAACTTCATACCCTTGTCACACTCCAAATGCCAATTATATCCTAGTTAGCCATGAGAATGGATGCACCCTCCCGGTCACATTTCTTCTAGGGAATCTTAAGTAAATCAATCCTTTCATCTTTAGCTGTTGTTTTTCATTCTTAATGACTCAAAATTATCGACGGTAAATAAATGGAAATGAAAAATTTACTGCTTCCTTCTACAGATATTAATGAATGTAATGATCTTTGGATGTAAGATGTTTGGAGTGGTAGGGTGGAATTGATATAAAATAGTGAATTTGGTCTATAGCGCTTCATACTGTTGGAAATTCATAAAGTGTCAGTATGTTGCAATAGTTGATGATTAAAACAAACTGATGTTGGAAAGTAGTTATTAATATAGCTTTGTTCTGGTGTGCTTTACTGTGTTTGTGTGAAAGGGAAACTTTCTTATTCACTTGTGTGTTTACTGCATCAATGAACAAAAAGGGGCCCGTTCTTGTGGTGTGGTTAATGCATTTGTGTGAAAGTGCACCTTTCTTATTCACTTGATACAAATACATTCAATGTGATTTATAGTGTAGCTCTTCCTACGGTTGCTGACCATAATCAAAATATTAGTCCTACTGTAATTTGTGTTACATCGATGCATCTTCAAGTTGACATTTGTCTGTGATTTGGTAATGCAGCTTAAAATGGAGGTTTTGGTTTCTCTTATACTTCTTCGTGTAGTTTCCGTCCTCCTTTCTATGGAGAAGATAAACTGAAAAGATCAACATAATAAGCATGGTGACACAAAAATGTGATCCCACCAATAGTGCTTGTAGTAATGATATGGTTGTTTCTTTAGAATAAAGTTGTATAGCAAGTCATTGATCCAATAGTCTTTTCGTATAAACAGTAACGGTTTAACTTTGTTATCTCCGAGGCTTCTAAAGAAGAAATGATGTGCTCTTGCAATTACTTCAAGTCCATTTATCAAATATTCTTATTTAACTCACTCCCTTATAATTGGACATAGCATGTTGCTGTTCAACTAATGATGCCATCTACCATCTTGATTTGGTGCGTGATAAGTTCGGTCTAAAATGTAATCTTCTCAAATTCTTAGAGTTGTGCAGAGATGCATGAGAATTCATGGAATATCATCTTAAACAATTTTTTTTGGAATAGAAAGTTTTTCTTTTCTCAATTTGTGGTTTTTATTGGTATTTAAAAAGGGTGGAACAACAAAAAGATTGAACATGTTTGGAATTGTCTCTTAATTTTTATTAAGCATAGAGGGTTTTTAAACAAAGAGATAGAGGTAGGGTGGATGAAATGGAGGCTCGCATCAGAGTCATGTGTGATAAGGACATGATCTTAGATAGGAAGGTGTGAATGACACGAATTAAGGTAGAGTGTTAGTAGGTAGAAGTGTGTCTATACTAGTAGGTAGGAGTGCTTTGTCTTGTTGCCCTTACTAGTAGTTGTAAGGCTACTTTTGTAGTTTCCTGTTCTTCAATTTCTGTTACCATCTATTATTTCATATAGTTCGTTTGTTGTATTGTTTGTTATAGTACTATTTTGTCACTATCTGTGGTTTTTGTTACTATTTATTGTCTCTTGTTCTTCCATTATGTCCTTTTCTAGACTGCTTTTGTCTTGAGCTGGGGGTCTATCGGAAACAACCTCTCTACCTCACCTCTGAGGTAGAAGAGGTAGAAGTAAGGTGTATGTACACTCTACCGTCTCCAGACCCACTGTGTGGGACTACATTGAGTATGTTATTGGTGTAGAGGGTCTTTCAAAAAGCCAACTTAAAAATAGAAAATTTGCAAAGAGAAAAAATGCATAATGAAATTCAAAAACCTAAAATATCTCAACTAAATTTGTCTAACTAGATTTAAGTTTAAACAAAGACTCATCCTACAACTAAACTACTAATTGTTCTTGTAAATTTGTAGTAACAAAATCAAATATTCAACACTCCTCTGCTTCAGTTGCTGCAATCTAAAAAGGTTGTTCCTCCTCAAAATTTCTGCTTAAGTAGTTTGTGCTTGTGAATTCTTTTGAGTGTTGTTGAACTTGCACAACATGATTTTCCTTCTCCTCCTCCTCCTTTCTTTTTCGTCTTTTGCTTTTGTGCATAAAAATCATCCTCAATAATATTGTCTTGTATGAAAGATCTTTTAATGTGCTTTAATTTGGACAACCGTAGGATTTGCAAAAACTTGTCGTGACGATTTTTCTTTCATTATAATATCTCATAGATCATAGGTTTCAAAGTAAGACTTGAACTTCACTGACCAAGTTTGATAGTTTTCATCCGTGATTCAAAAAGATATTGATGCTTGTCTTGATTAAAATAGGTATGGATTAAAATAAGTATTGGTTGTATCCCTACATTAAAAGTTGTTATTGGGCTCAAGCGTTAAAAATAAGCAAGAGTTAAAAAGAGGCTCATGCGTTATAAATAAGCACGAGTTAAAAAATGAGTTGGAAATAGGTATAGTTTAGTGGATGGAAGGTTTTCTTCTTCAGTGAACTCACAGATCCAGTAAAATAAGATCAATGGAAGATCTTATACCACGGGTTTTTAAAAAAAGGGTGGAGCAGCAAAATGATTGAAATTCTCTTAATTTTTATTAAGCATAGAGGCCTTTAAATAGTCCATTGAAAAAAAAATCTGCAGAAATTTATAGAATAAAATTCAATAACCTTAAATATCTTAAATAAAATTTACTAATTTTTTATTTATACAGAAACTCCTCTTACAACTAACCTATTTATTATTCTAGTAAATCAACAGTAACAGAAGCAAATATTTCCCTTTCCTTTTTGGATCTCACTTTTGTTTGTTGGGATGATTTGCTAAGAGAGTTTCGTCAGTAACTCCAACTTTGGGTGACAAATTTATCACCTAGGTGCGTGGAGGAAAGTTGGTTGTGAACTTATTTCTCGGATGTGTTTGTAGGTGTTCCGTGGACAGAGGAAGAGCACCGGCTTTTCTTGATTGGTCTACAAAAATTGGGCAAAGGAGATTGGCGGGGTATATCGCGAAACTTTGTGACATCAAGGACTCCTACCCAAGTAGCTAGCCATGCCCAGAAGTATTTTATTCGGCAGAGTAATGCTACTCGGAGAAAGAGAAGATCCAGTCTTTTTGACATTGTTGCTGATACGGTTTGTCTTGCTTCTCAAACTTAAGCTTTGGATAATGATCATAATATGACATATAGTCATTGTTGTGCACTATTATTAAGGCCTAAAGCTACCCCCGCCCAAGCCCACCCAAATGCATATGCAGTTGACATGCCATTGCAGCACGTCTACTCTTAGTTACTTGGTCATCCATCACATGTTACGACGTATGAGAAAAGTTTTCTTCCTGCTTCCGAGGGTGAAACTTGAGCTTTCCTGTTTTGCTATGTTATCTGGGGCTTTTGGTGAAGTCCTTTCTTCAGACTTTTGTTTTGATCCTTTTTTATGTTTCTTTTCTATGATGTTAAACAGGCTGCTGATGCTTCCCATCCACTTCCTGAAGAACAATTTATGCTCCCACCTAGAGCTATGGAAAGTGATAAGGAACAGTTAGCACCTTCTGCAACAAAAGCAATAGAAACTGATTTTGCAGATTCACTCCCTTCCTTAGATCTTTCTCTCAAGTCAGATTTTGAATCCATGGAAACGGCTCCAAGTGAACCTGTTGAAGAAACGAAACCAAATACCACAATCAGTGAAATTCCTTCAGTATTTCCAGCATTCTTCCCAGCTTACATTCCAGTTCCATATCCCTTCTGGCCATCAAATGCCATTCCAGTCCCTGAAGATGGAGGAGCAGAACGATCCCATCATCAGATCCTCAAGCCAATTCCATCCGTCCCTAAAGAACCCGTGAATGTAGATGAACTAGTGGGAATGTCCCAGCTAACTCTAGCAGACGCTGGTTCTGGCCATATTGAGCCTTCACCACTTTCCCTTAAGCTAACAGCAGAACCATCACGGCAATCAGCTTTTCATGCTAGCACACCAGTCAAAAGCTCAGAGATTACCAAGGGTGAAACTGCTCCGATTCAAGCACTTTAAACCTATTGGGATGAGTCTACCTTGTTTTTCTTAAGGGTGTAAGTACATGTTCTCTTCCCTCTCATCTGTGACATAGGGTAGGTACTTTCAAAGAAGCAGCAAGTAGGTGAATTTAGCTGAAAATTCATTCTTTGTCATTGTATAGAACTAGGGTGTCTAACATACTATACTGCAGTGTTTTATGTAAATTGTTGGCTTCTTTGTAATTGCTTTTATTTTCTCATATTAAGAGAAAATATAGGGTCACTGATTCTGTTCAGTGTGAGGGAGTGATGGTTTTGGCATAGTTTACTTCCAACTTGAAAACTTTTGATATGGAGTTGATGATTGTCATATGTTATGCATCTATAATAGTATGGTAAAATCCTTAAGTGTAAAATGTAAAACACTTCATGCTATGCTTATAGAATAATTATGGACTTATTTTCAAATTAACTTAAGTATGAGTGAGATAACAATGCATCATTGTATGATGGATAACATACTTATAGAATAATTATGGACTTATTTTCAAATTAACTTAAGTATGAGTGAGATAACAATGCATCATTGTATGATGGATAACAGAAAGGCGTAATACATAATGTGCTTTTTAATTTGGCCTCACTTGACATCTAATGGGGAGTTCCAAATTTAGGGATTTTTTATTTAGGACTTTTAACTTTGGGTGTGCACAAGTAGATGCTTAAATTTGTATAAAATTGTCCAACTAAATACACGTGTCTTACCTAACAATTTGTGTGAGATATACTTGATCTGATTTGTATATACCACGTAGAATGTGTATTCAATTGAGGAAGTATTTTTCCCTTTCATTTTATTTTTTTTGAAACCTCAGAATGACCCGTAGCCGCTACAACCTCTGCCACAGCTTGTGCCCTTCATTCTATTGTCTGGTTTCTTTTTCTTTTCTTAAAAAAAATGTTGTCTTTCCAAAGGTTAAAAGGACATATTTGAAACAAGGACTCTCCACAAATTAGAGCAATACTTACATGAGGCTATTTTAGATACATATACTAACCTCACATTCAATAAAAGGCAGATACATTTTTTGATACTCCCTCCGTCCCTTATTATATGACATCCCTTTCTATAAATAGCTGAACCACAATACTTGTCATTTTATAAAATTTATGCATAAATTACCATATTTTGCCTATTATACCCTTGATAGAGTAGTTAATTAATCTTGAAAATGTATAGAAGGGTAAAGTTACATCATTTATTAATGCAAGTGCAAAGTAAAAATGTGACATATAAAAAGGGACGGAGGGAGTTTTAAATATAAAATCTGCCTCGGATACATTAGATACATATGATACACAATATTATACTATGTAAATTCATGAACATACGAAAAACTGAGAGAATCATCAATTCTTGTTAAGTGGTCATGAATACTAAAAAAAAGTGGTACACATACTCATATTACATTCAGTAGTAGTCAGATACATGAGATTCACTATTAGTTGAGATACATTACTATTTATCAGATATTCTACTAAAATTTTGTTGAGTAGCAGTCGCAAAATTTGATACAGATACACTTGTACATGATTAGATACATGGATATATATTTTAGGTTATATTCAAGTGGTTTGTATCTTAATTGAAATTTAATAGGAAACTAATAAGTGATGAGTGATTATGAAATTATTTTTTAAGTATAGTGGAGTTTAATAGATATGAAATGAATGTGTATCTAATTAAATAATTTTTTCTAACTATTTTTCTAATTCAAATTTGAATTTGTTCTTTATCCACAAGAAAAAAACAAATTTGAAAACTAAAACGTATTTATTTGCAAGTGACATAAACCCAGGGGGGGACCCACCCTTGGCAAGGGGTCTCAAGCAACACTCATTCACTGAAAAATTATATAGTATATAGAGGTTAAATTTTGATTAATAAATATATATACAAGTATTGACACCTCTTAAAATAAGTTGAAGGTTTAGTCTATTGGTTAAGGGGTTGTAGAAAATCTATGAGGTCGTGTGGTCAAGTTCTACTAGCCTCATTATCATTTTTTTTTACTATAACCATTGACACCCTTAATGAAAATCCTGGATTCACTGCATTAACCCACTTACAAACAAACACTATCTAAATTTGATGGCCTATGCAACCTAAATATATTTTAGTTTTAGTTGGCTACTTGATAACTTTAGCATCATTGTGGGCCTCTAGTAGGATATTAATTAATAACTAAGGTAACTTACAAAATTTCCACTAGTTTGGAAGTTAATTACTTAGATACACGCTATTTTATAATATTATGAATTTTATCAGATTTTGATACGTTCAGATACATACATCTCGGGATACATGGGTTAAAATTAGGTGTAATTTGTTCTAGATACATTACATCCAATTGGTTTCGCTTGTACCTGAGATATATAGAAAAATTTCACTCGTCTCCCTCTAATCTCGCTCACCACTCTTCTATGTATCTAGTATTCCAGATACATGCGAATCACACTAGATACATGATTCGATTCACATGAATCTGGGATATATAGACAAATCTCACTCATCTCTCTACTATTCTCATTCGCCTTTCTCCCTATTTCAATGCATCTAGTAGCAAAAAATACGTATCTAGGTGTATCTCACTTGAAATCTGGTATAAAATTATAAATTAGTGATATAAAATGTCATTATTTCAAACCATAGGGAGAATTAATAAATATGGTAGGAATATTTGTGTAACTAGATAGTTTCTCCTAATTATTACTACATACTGATATTCCCGCTATTGGATAGGTAAGGGTCGTTTGGTTTAATGTGTTATTAAAATAATATTGGTCTTAAACTCATACATTAATAATAGGCGGAACACATTGGTGGCCCCCTAAAGTTAGCATAAATTTTCACTTAGACACTTCAACTAAGATTTGCTCATTCTAGACACTCATAGTAAGGTTCTATTGTGTCATTTTGACACTTTTTAAACAACCAGTAAAAATTTTAAGGAGAGTGTAACACACTCACTGATGATGTGTCAAAATGATGAGTTAAATAAAGACACGTGGCATATATATCCAAAAATATTTAAAAATATTGTGAGTAAAAATTTATTTTTAAAACTATTTAGTTAACTACCAAAAGAAAAAGTATATTTCAATAATTAAAATAAAAACAAAAAAGTTACAGCAACCTCCCTCTTTCTTCTCACACCATTTTCATATCTCCTCCTTTAACTACCATGACCCTTTATTTGTATCTATCATTAATGGCAGCCAGTCATTCTCCACCAGTGGCGAAGTCAGGAATTTCACGAAGGGTATCCAAAAAAGAGGAAAAAAATTGTTGCTAATAAGATTTGAAAACATGAGCACTTAGGGCTCTTTCAAGGCATCCAAAACCACTAGGCTACAACACCTTGTTCTGTTAAGGGTGTCCAAAATTTATTATTTAATCACTTCGTGTATCAGTTTACATATATATACGGTATTATATTCCGACGAAGGGTGTCCAACCCTCACTATAGGGTAGCTACGCCCCTGTTCTCCACTGCAACAACCCATCCGCCGTCTTCCTCTTTTACTGAACTACTGTCACCTTAGTCTTTCCCACTTTTTTTTCTCCACGCACACTGCTCCTCCTCCTCTTCTTTCAGATTGGTGTCAGCATATATATAAAGAAAAGGTTGTAGAAGATGGTTCAATAGAATTTGAAATTGTGAAGAAAAGAGATTAAAGAAAAAGAGTCAGATCTAGAACGGTTATTTAAGAAAATAGATTCGAAAGAAAAAAATAAAGCAATAATGAGAAGAAAGGCAGTGAATTCATTCTTTAATAATGTCAAAGAGTCCATTTTCATAACGCAATTGATTTTTTTTTATATGAAACCACTAATTTTTGTTTATAATTTTGTGTCTGGTTATGAAATTTGATGTTTCTAAGTGATGATTTAAGGTATTTTGTGTGTTTATTTTATTTTGGCCATTGATAATGAAGAGATTATCGGATTTTATGGTAAAATGGTGAGAATAATTTTCCGGCGATTGTTGGTAATCAACAAACTTGACTTTTGTTTGAAAAGGTGGAGAAGATGGAGTATATTTTTAAGTATTTGTATTTTCTTTTATTTAAGTAAAAGTAAATAAAAAATTGCAAAATTCAAGCTTCTCACGCGCTCAAAATGAGTGCATCACACACAATGTGCCAACTCAGCGAAAAGTGTCTAACTGACACAATAAAACCTTACTATGAGTGTCTAAAATGAATAAATCCTGATTGAGGTGTCTAAGTGAAAATTGGTGCCAACTTTAAGGGGCCACTGATGGGTTTCAACCTTAATAATATTGTGCTTTCAGTAGTACTAATTGACGAGATGTGAGATAGAGTTAACGCGAAATCGAAAGTTTGGAGAAAGACCCCAGAATCAAAATATTTTAAGTTGAGCGGGATCAAAACTGAATATCTAAAGTGTAAATTCAATGACGTGTCTCGTGTAGCGAACGTGGATGTGAGGACACACAGGTCATTTCCAAGAGAGAAAGTTTTAAGTACTTGGGGTTATTAATAATCCAAGGTAATGGGTAGGATGACAATGATGTCACTAATTGTATTAAGGTAGGATAGATGAAATAGAGACTCTCATCCGATATCCAGTGTAATAAGAATGTGTCACCTAGTCTACAAAATAATGGTTAGACTGACTGTGATTTATAGAATGAGTGTTGTCCAGCCAAGAACTCTTATGTTAAGAAGATGAGAGTCGTATAGATGAGCATGCTGAGGGTGTAAATTTGATCATACCAGAAGAGATAAGATTAGGAATGAGCTTACTTTTACAAGGAGAGAGTGGCTTTGTAGAGGACAAGATGCGAAAAGTGAGAGATAGGTGGTTCGTGCATATGAGAAAGAGATGTGCATATGCCCGATTAGAAGGTGTGAGAGGTTGGACATTGTGGGTCTGAGGAGGGGTAAAGGTAAGCCTAAGATGTATTAAAGTGAGGTTATTAGGTAGGACATGATGCAACTTCAGCTCGTCGAAGACATGACCATTGATAGGAGGATGTGGAGGTAGAAGGTTAATAGAAAGCCGAACGTATTTCTTTTCCATTTTCACAGTATTAATATTATTCTTTTTATTTTTCCTTATCTTTATATTTCTACTAATATAAGCTAAGTATAACGTACATGATTTGTTATGTCATTGTGAGATATTCACAAGACACATATTTATCATGTAAAGATATCCAAATAATCATTAAAAAGATGAAGTATCAAAATGACACTTAATTCTAAATTTTAAAAGGTTATATATATGTTTAGTAAAAAATAAAGGACTAATTTCCACTTAATATAGTTATGAGGGGTAAATTTAAAATCTCTTAAAAAATTCAAAGTTTTTTCTGATCTATAAAAGTTGTGCTCTTCTTCCTTTAGCCCTCAAAACCCTACATTTCATTCAGTCGCCGCACTCCTATTTCCTGCTATGTGAATGGCCTTCATGAGCCCTCTAGTATTTTTCATTTTTTTGTCAACACTTACAATTGTTGCGTTGTTTTTTATGAAAGTAAAGTTACATTTTTATGGAATAAACAGGTAGGAAGCATGTAGCAAGAGTATATACTTAATTATTTTTTAAAAATGTATCGATATCTGCAAATGACTTGTCACTTGCATTCTAGTAAATGTTTATGAATGTATTTCATTTGAAAAGTTTTTGCTCGTGAATGCTTTTGGAATTCCTTTAATGTTTAGGATCATCTATGCTTGTTGTTCTATTGTGGTAAATTCATAATATATATTTTTTATGTTGTGAAGAAACTGAATCGAAATCTTAAGTGTCTTAGTGTTCTAGCTCTCATTCTGAAGTTGTTGCAATATTATTTCATAAATGGAAATCAAGTATGTACTATCAATATTTGTAGATTTTGAATTGGTTATCCATGTCAACATCATTTTATATCGCAAATTCTTAGATTTATTGACCATTGGTCAAAAGCTGATAAAATTATATGAATCATTTTTAACTTTTAAAAAAATCTAAAAGTATTAATAAACTATCAAATTCAATAGCATGCTTGGTAAAAAAATATTTCTATTTGATAAGAAAAAATTCTTTATTGTTTACCATTTCACTCAAAAGATTATCTTTCTTTCATATCATAACAATCACTTATTTTTTATTATTTTATTCAAAAGGTTACTCAAGTTGAAAAGTGGTACATATTTAGCTAAATTTAATGACATCACACTTGATTTTCAGCCAAAAAAGAGTGGTAAATCCCCAATTCATTTTAACAACTATTATTTGACTTAATACCCAACCCGTAAAACCTATTATATGCTAAACAAATATCCAAAAATTCTTTTATATGATGAACAAATCTCTTTATATGACTGATAACAATAATAATAATAATAATAAATCTCTTTATATGACTGATAATAATAACAATTATCTTAATTTCCATTGTCTATGGGTTATATTAAGATGTTTTATTGTACGCTATCTATTTGGTTTATTTCTACTTTGTTAATTTCATTATATAATACTATTTTTTAAAATAATATTATGTAACAATAAATATGAAATACACGTATTTTTGCCCAAAAACTAGTATATACTTGAAATCTTTGTTGCCTTTTTATTGATAAGAGAAGAACACAAGTTTTGAAGTTTGGCATACCAAACTTGTATTTAGGTGTTCGATAAGCACTAGCAAAAGAGTATGCTTATACAACAGCCACAACCAGTATAGAATAACTTATCCCCGAAACCAACTATGCACATCACCATAACCCGAAGGGATTGACCCCATGTATCCATTAAAATCTCCTCCTACAAATAGCTTCTCCATGCGTGGTATCTCTCTCACCGCCTCATCCAACAAATCCTCCCAAAAGCCTTCTTGTCCTTCTCGTCCTAGTCCACTTGCGGCACATAAGCACTAATAATGTTCAAGTGAACCCTCCAATGACTAATTTAACTGTCATCATCCTATTGGTTGACCCTCCTAACCTCTACCGGCACATAAGCACTAATAATGTTCAAGTGAACCCTCCAATGACTAATTTAACTAATTTAACTGTCATCATCCTATTTGGGACCCTCCTAACCTCTACCACTTACTCCCTCAGTTCTGTCTACTAGAATGTCTACTCCATTTTTATTACTCGCACCTTCCGAGTACCACAACTTATACTCATCCACATCTCGAACCTTAGTTCCTACTCATTCGGTTTCCTGAACACAAGTTATATTAATCCTCCTCTTGTTGAGAATTCTCACTAGCTCAATAGACTTGTCCGTTAACGATAGTGGCGTAGCCACATAGTGGTCAGGGTGTCCACTCCTTCGTCGGAAAAAAAATACCGTATATACAAGTAAAATGATACATGAAATAATTAAATAACATATTTTGGACACCCTTAACACAACAAACTATTGTAGTCCAGTGGTTTCACCTCCTTGGGATGAGGTAGTGCTCGTGTGTTAGGCATGAATGAGTCGAGGGATAAAAACCTGAAGTAAACATACCAATCCAGTGGAATAACAATCACAGGAATGACAAGTAGTAAAGAAACTCAAAACAAACAGCTCGAAGAGAGGAGCGAAACAGCAAGACACGACCAACAAATGATACAAGGCTTTCGACATTTTTATATAATCACCCTGAGACAGTTGTGTTCATAATTAACAAAATCAATGAGGCTCACTAAGATTTAATGCTGCAAAGTTCCCTACATTTAACTCTTAACGTAATCAAATATTTCACGAATACACCATATCTGCAAGCTACCGTATTTTCTTTTCAGTCGCCTGTATATTACTAGCAGGATCGAACATAAATTTTAAGTGCAAACGAACCAAAAAGAGAAAGGAATGACATCAATAACTAACTAACACTGGAAAGAACAATGACTAATTTTGAAGCAACAATATCTTCTCTGACTCAACGATAGCTGCGGTATGCGGGGCTGTACATGCAGCTCTCTGCATATGCGACTAGGTCCTTGGGCTGCGGCAGACGAGTGGCCAAACCTATTAAGCAACAAAATGGACAAAGTTTAAGAAATATGTGTTAGGCATGTGAATCTTCTTTCCAGAGGAGAAACATACCTAATTCATATGCTTTAGCTGCCACTTTGGCAGCAATATGCGCTGAAATCTTTCTTATGTTGGAGAATGGGGGGTATATGAGTCCCTTTTCGAAGTTCTCTTGAGAAACTTGCTCCGCTAAAGCTTCCGCTGTTTCAAAGAGCACAATTGGAGATAAAAGTAAGACCTTATGAAGCAGAAAAAACTCGAAAGAAAAGTAATCTTCCACAAGTGAAGATGACAATGAATTCTCTCTTATATTTTTTCGTTTGGCCATCTGAGTCGGGTGGTGAAGAAGTTGTTTGCAAAATATAGAACATGGCTAGAAGGAACTGCAATATTACAAAGGAAATGAAGCTACTTAGTAGGAGTGTAAAAGCTGTTTTTATCTGTGCACCAAACTCGGAAGTGAAAAATTTACAACTGAAATAGTACTCTTCATAACATCTGAAAGCTTGTTGTGGTCTGTCCCTCCAAACTTAAGAATAAATGAAGCTTGCTAGAGGTGTCATGTTTGATTATGTGGTCCATGTTTGATTGCATAGGAAGCATGTTCTGGACTACTAGCTGACTATGACCTTGTAAATTTGATTGCGAAATCTTCCTTCATAGTGTTTAGCATATTATTCAACCTATTCAAAAGTATGAACTAAAAGGCAGAGGTTCGCAACTAACAGCTAGCTCCTGGAAACCATGTAAATCTCAGAGACCTAGACAGATGAGCAATTTCATAGAATCAAACAGCAAAGGTGGACCTATTTTTGCAAATCCATGTACAAAATCTTTCTTTGCTGGCTGAACACTAATCTCCAAGGTTTGCACCTACTTCATTAACCTCTAGGCTACACCCTTGGGTGCTATTGGCTACTATGTTGCTCAAACTCAGGTGCGGGTATCCGATCCGGGTGTGCATCTAGTCTAGAGGTCTGATCCTTCCTAATACAAAATTTTAAAATTCAGGGGTACGAATACGGGTGGGGGGATTCTGCTAAAATAATTCAAAATTCTAAAAAAGATCTATAAGAAAAATCGTAAATGTTGTGGGATGCTAAGTTGCGCAGACTCTTTCACTTTCGATGCCGCGTTTCAGGTTCTCCAAAAATAAACTTTTGAAGAATCCGAAACGCACCCGTTGACATTTTTGAAGAGTCTAAGCAACATAGGTGGGATGTAGCCAATAATTCATCTTTCATTTTGACAATTTCCCAAGTTGTAGGCATTAGCAGGCAGCAGCTAAAATTCAATCTTTCATTTCCCATTTTTCCTTCAAATTTTGTCATGGATTGTGGTCAAAGTACCGAATCTCGAGTCACCACACCCGGTACAAATCCCACCACATGTCGACACAGATGCGGTGGCTAAAATGAAGAGTCCACACAACATAGATTGGCTGTCAAATTCCTTTCTTTTAACAAGTAATGGCTGTCAAATCTTTTACCACACCTTAGGAGAAAGGCTGGAAAGATGCTGACTATGGTAAATTATATCAGTTACATATGCATAGAATTTTCATCCAGAAAATTTCAAAATATAAGCATGGATACATGTCAGAAGGACAACTTCCACCCCTCTAAAAAAACAAAAGAAGAATGATGGTATGTAAGCTCGTCAGTATTTTCCCTTTTTTCATGTTGCTCTCTTCCCTCAATTACGTATTTATGTAAAAAAAGGAGGGGGTAATATTGAACTACAACAATTTCCACAACTTACAGGCTACCAGGAGCATGTCATCGTGGACGCGAATTGCACCAGAAATTATCAGTCCTAGACCAAACCCAGGGAAAATATATGCATTATTTGCCTAGACAAGGAAAAGAGAGAAGTTTAGTATGGATCTTGCATAAGTACTGATAATGTAAAGAGATTTACCACATAGAAAAAATGATGATAATGGAAAATAGCTAAGGTTTTGAAATCTCTGACCTGGCCAGACGCATAGACCTTCCCGTTGTACTCAACTGGAGCAAATGGACTACCACTAGCAAAAATGGCTCGCCCCTGAAGGAGACATGATAAGAAAATTACACGGAGATATAAATATTGACTGTGTAAGAGACTGACTTCAAACATGAAAAGTAAACAGTATCTTACCTCACTCCAGCTATAAGCCTCCTCAGCAGTACATTCAGACTGTGATGTTGGATTGGAGAGGGCAAAAATAATTGGTTTCTGCAAGACATAAAATTGAAGGAAAAAGAAACCATCAGTTGATTGTGTTACATGTTAACTACACAAACTGGTTAGACTACAGAAAGTAGTTTTTCCTATCCAAGTAGGGCTTCATTATCTTACCTCATTGAAGGTTGCCATAGCTTGTACAACTTCTTTAGTAAATGTTCTCCCAGCTCCAGAAGACCCAATCAAGACCGTAGGCTTAATTGACTGGCACAATACGAGAATTATGAGCGGGATGGAGAGAGGAGGGGGGCGGGGGGGGGGGGGGGGGGGGTTTGGGGGTAGAGGAGGAAAAAATAGGGGTACCACCTTCACAGCATTCACTAGTTCTTGTACTGGTTCATGGTCATGTGCCCAGGGCCTTTTAAAATGTTGAAGCATCTCCATGCGAGACTTAACAATCAGCCCCTAAAGAGAGAATGACATATGGATGCTTCAATAGCATTCAAACTGTGGGAAATGATAAAAATAAATATAAAGTCTGATAAAGGAAATTTTAATACCTTAGAATCTACCATCCAAATTTTCTTGCGAGTCTCTTCTAGAGGGATTCCAGTCTGCACAAGAAAGAGTGAAGTATAAAGGCTTGTACAATATCTTCATTTTAAACGTAGCTGAAACTAGAATGGAAAGAGCTAACCAAAAAAAAAAAAAAAA
>JAJONR010008778.1:0-33704 GCA_029582245.1 Solanum etuberosum
ATATAAATAAAGGAGAACCCTGAGCCCGCCTACGTGGCGTCACCACAAATCATGATTTCTTTTTAATTTATTTATTTCCAATATAAAAGAGAACCCTAAGTCCGCCTACATGGCGTCACCACAAACTAGGATTCCCTTTTAATTTATTTATTTTCAAAATTAGCATTCGCTTTCATGAAAAGTTGTGAGTTTTATGAAAAATTGTTACTTTTATGAAAAGTTGCGACTTCAATGAAGAGTTGCGACTTTTATGAAATGTTGTGACTTTTATGAAAGACTGAGACCTTTTCGAAGGGTTGCAACTTTTCCAAATAGTTGTGACCTTTCCAATAAGGCACAACAAACATTTGTTCACACTACCATTTGTTGTCTATAAATAGAGGGATTTTCTCTCATTTCAAAACAACGAAAAATCTGAACTTCTTATTCTTTTTCTTTTTCTTTTTTTTTCTCCACAATTAAATATTCATGTACTTTGCTCCTGTTGAGTGGCTACACCATTGCTTATTTTTTTTACGGTCATAAACTTATGCTTATGCTATTAAGAATAAATGATAAGATGTTATAATTTTCATTTTCCTTTACATTATTAATGTTCGTTACTACGTAATTTTGTATATAAAATTTGTGATATTAATTTCCGCGCGAAACGCAGGTAATTTTACTTTATATATATGTATATCAATTTTTATATTAAAAAAAGTATATATTTATCAAGTATTATTTCGATGGGTGGCTATACAGCGTAGAAATAGCAAAACTATCATTAGGAAAGACTTTTTAACCGGTCAGTCTTGATGCAAATATCAAACATAAAGTGAGAAATGAAAAAAGAAAAAAGAAGATAGAAAACGATGATCAAACACAAAAATTTCTAAGAAGCTATTATTGATCTTCTCATTCGAAAATCACGGAAATTTTCCATGTTGAGTTACACATCCAGGAGAAATTATAACATATTTATTCTTCTTCTTCTTAAAAAAAAATTGCGAAATAAATAAATGATGAAAGATGCAAAAGCGCTCTCTCTTAATTATTTTCTTTGTCATTTTCAAGAATCAAGAGATCAACAAGCTCCATCTCCTCAACAAGTTCTTTGCAACCATTGATAGGTTTGTCCTTTTGGAAGAATAATGGGTTAACAAAACGAACAGCATTGTGCATTCCAACATTTTTACTGCAAATAACTCTGTTGTTAACCATATCTGGAACAATTTCCTTGCAATCATCTTTTGGACTGTTTAGCAAAGTAACCTCACAAATGTCATTTTCATGGTCACCTTCAACTGTCAATGTGTATTTGCCAATATAATCTGTTTTGCCTTCAGTTGTAAACGTCTCGTTGTGTGTCTCCATGTCTCTGCATGTTAAACGCACCGTGGCACCTATAAATAAACGTCAATGTTATGAATCGTTAGTAAGAGAGGTTAAAATGTAATAAAATTAGTAGTACAATAATCATAAGTACCTTCAAGGGTATTGCTGAGAGAGGTGACGAAACCAAGACGGCATGTATCACAAAAGACTTTGCCTTCGACGTCGAAGATTTCAAAGTCGGCAACGGCGAAATTGGCGACAGCCAAGACGCAAAGGGCGGAGAGGAGAATGATAGCTTTTGCCATTTCTTATTTTTTTGTTTGTTTATTTATTATTCTCCTTCTCTGATGTGTGACTGCATTTTGTAATACAATCAAATACACTATTTATAATAAAAAAATATTTGTAGGGAAATATGGTTGAGCGTTATTTTTGGTTTTCTTGTTAGTATATATTGGATGGTTCTATTTTTGTTATGAAGCTAATGACCCGTTCTTTTTGTTTACATTTTTATTTTTGTGGCTGAGGAAAAAGTAGTAAAGTAACAAATTGTGTACTCTAATTTGCATTGGAAGGGCGTCCATATATACTTATTTGGTGGTTATATAGCTTAGTTTTGTGCATTACATACATATGTTTATGTGCAAGGATGGATCCGAGTTTATGAATTTCTTAATACTAATATATGGTACGAATTAGATTCTCGTGAACTCATATGTTTTTTTATTTTATTTTATAATTATTTTTAGTTATGTAAATAATATGACATATTTTAACAAATAAACCCGTCAAAAAAAAGGACAACATTATACTACCTACTCACCTTCTATCCTAATCTACAATCATATTTTATTGTAAGTTAAAGGTGCATCATGTCCTATTTAATTACTTTACCCCAATACTTTCCTCCAAAAAAAATATTATACGGGGTGAAACACATTTTAAAAATTGAATATGGGTGAAGTAATTTTCTAAAAACCAGGTGGGTCACACACTTTGTTGCTAGCCGTTCGCTTCAAACTCTGCAATATTGATTCTGTTCATCAATGGCTTCAAAGTTCAATCCTCCCCAATATCTCCCATCACCTCCAAGAACCGAACTTTACTTTCCCCAAAACCCAAAACCCTTCATTTCTCCTCCTACAACTCTCATTCCAGATCCAAAACTTGTTATTAATGGTGGGTCTACACTCTCTGGGCATGTCACTATTAATGGGTCCAAGAACTCAGCTTTACCTATTCTAGCAGCGACCCTTTGCGGTTCTGGATCTTCAATGCTTAGAAATGTACCCTGTTTGTCTGATACTACAACAATGGCTTCAATTTTGGAGTCTTTGGGTGCTCGGGTTACGAGTTTTGGTGGAGATATTGTGGTTAATACAGATGGAATCGTGTCATTAGAGCCTGATTTGAGTGATATTGGAAAAATTAGAGGTGGGTTTTTCGTATTAGGGCCATTACTGGCTAGATTTGGTGAAGCTATTGTTGGGTTACCCGGTGGGTGTGACATTGGGGCCCGACCCGTTGATCTTTATATTCATGGTCTTCGTGCTCTTGGTGCTACAGTTGAGTTGAGGTTAGTGAATTTTCTATTTCATTTTTCACATACTAACTAAAAGGAGAAATGTAGATGTCTTGGTGAGGAGGCGTGAGAGTTTGACAATGATGGGCATCAGGAGAGGTAGAGACACGTTGAAAATTTCCGTACTTAAGAGTGATCAATCAACAAATTTTGCTCACAAAAAGGTCTATTGTCTAGCATGAGCACTTGAGAAGCAAGCTAGGAATGTGTATATCTTCACCTCTCATAGCTTGAGGGGAGTGTTACTTGATATATCTGTACAAAAGGAGACTACCTAGGTAGTTTCCATGTATTATGATTAGCTAGTTCACGACGAAGAATATTCATGATATTCAGAAAGATTTATGTGCATTAGCTCTAGTCCCAAAATGCAGAGTTAGTTATTTAACTAACACTGCTAAGTTCCTAAGTTAGATGGTTTAGAGGTGGTTAAACCTAATTAACCAATCCATCTTCTATCCCGCATCAGATAATACGCAAATTTTCTCATAACTTGTACATGTATTAGTTATACGTATTTCTAAATTGCAAAAAAAGAACTTTGCATTAATTTTGTATTTTTGTACGTGAATAACTTACATTCTAACTATCAAACGTTGAGTAACTTATGTAGAAATTATTACATGAATAGTTACCAAATTATTGGTTACCAAATGACCCTACATGAATTTGATGATGTCAGATTTGATGCAATAATGCACTGATCACATGAAAATAACACGTAAACCTGAAGATACTGTACACTGACAATAATTCATAGACATTCTCTTCAAACTTCAACTCCTCAATATCCCAGATTTTCTCTTTGGGTTTTCTCATTTTCTGCTTTAGTTCAATGGGTACATTTTGTTTCTGTTCATCAATGACTTCAAAGTTCAATCTTCCCCAAGTTCTTCCACCTTCAGACCCAAAACTTGTTGTTAATGGTGGGTCTACACTCTCTGGCCATGTCACTGTTAGTGGCTCCAAGAACTCAGCTTTACCTATTCTTGCAGCAACCCTTTGCTGTTCTGGATCTACCAACCTTAGAAATGTACCCTGTTTATCTGATACTAGAGCAATGGCTTCAATCTTGGAGTCTTTGGGTGCTCAAGTTATGAGGATTGGTGGAGATATTGTGGTTAATTCAGATGGAATTGTGTCTGTAGAGCCTGATTCGAGTGATGTTGGAAAACTTAGAGGAGGGTTTATCGTAATAGGGCCATTACTGGCTCGATTTGGTGAAGCTAGTATTGGGTTGCCTGGTGGGTGTGACATTGGGTCCCGACCTGTTGATCTTTACATTCATGGTTTACGTGCTCTTGGTGCTACAGTTGAGTTGAGGTTAGTGAAGTTCATTCGAGTGAATTTCTATTTCTTTTTCGCATACTAACTAAAAGCAGACCGGAGATGTCCCGGTGAGGAGGTGTGAGAGGTTGACAATGACGAGCATCAGGAGAGACGGGCAAGTCAAAGAAGTAGTGGGGGAAGTGATTAGACATGAAATGACGCATCTTGAGTTTACCGAGGACATGACCTTAGATATGAGGGTTTGGAGGTTGCATATTAGGGTAGAAGGTTAATTGCTACTTGAAAGCACTCTTGTTTTTCTGCGGGATAAGATTAGTGATAGTACTTGGACCTTTTTTCTTACCAGTGGTATTAGTACTATTCTCGTTGTTTTGTTCTTCGATTTCGATTATCACCTGTGTTTTTTGTGCTTCGGTTATCGCATTATTTTGAAGTCATTACTATTTTTCCTCTATGTTGTGTGCGTCTCCCATTTCACATCATTTCGTTGTTGTTACTGTTCTCATTTCGGTAGTCCCTTTTTTCAAGTTGCTAGAAAATGTTTTATTTTAAGCTGAGGGTCTACTGGAAACTCTCTATCTCTCTACAAGGTAGGGGTAAGGTCTGTGTACACTCTATCCTTCCTAGACCGCACTTGCGGGATTACACTGGCTATGTTGTTGTTGTTGTTTTGTTGTTACTAACAGGGGTAGGTGAATTTTGTGAATATGTCGTCCAAAAGTTTTAGCTATTAGACACACTTTTAGTTATATATATGATTACCAGTTACCACAGTAGAAAGGTCCAACTAGGGACTGAAATTGGAACTCGTGACACTAATTTGAAACTGTACTATCCCCCTTGAGGACGGTTACAAAACTCAATGGGGAGCTTCCGTTAACCTTTTTTGACATGGTATTATGTCCATTGCTTCCAATTTTGGTTGAGCCAATACTGATAGCAAGTGAGTTCGTTCATTAAAATAAGTAGTGACTAACTTTATGAGTCCACATAGGGATGGAAAAGTGCAAGCACATGTATCAAATGGTAAATGTTTGACTGGTGCAAGCTTCCGACTTGGCTACCCCAGTGTAGGAGCTACAGAAACTCTTATGATGGCGGCGTGTATGGCTGAGGGAAAGACTGTAATCTCAAATGCAGCTCAAGTATGAAAGTGTACTGTCTTTTCAACTTCTATGATAGTTTCTTGAAGTGCCTATTTGATAAATCTACAATCTTAGTTACTAACCCTCAATAGTATGTACTTTGATATGTACCACATAGGAACCAGAGATTATTGACCTTGCTGGCTTCCTAACAAATTGCGGGGCAGTCGTGGAAGGAGCAGGAACAAACACACTCTATATTACTGGAAGGAGAAAGTTGTATGGTTCCGAGTATAGCATAATGCCAGACAGGATCGAAGTCGGCACCTATATGTTGGCTGCTGCAATTACTCGATCATGTATCTCAATTTCACCTGTGCCCCACAGCAATTTAACTTGTTTAGTAGACAAGCTTTCAGGGGCTGGTTGCAAAATATTACAGCTCAGTGATGACACTTTGGAGGTATACTTAATGTAGCTAATCTCTTGCTTTTCTTCTATTTTGTGCACTGAGTTCTTATGGTTATTGTGGTTCACGAGACCAGCTTTCAGCAGTACCTCGGACGATTGGAGATGATTTGTGGGGGTTCAATATCAAAACAAATCCATTTCCAGGATTTCCGACAGATCTCCAGCAGCTGACAATGGCATTGCTATCAACATGCAAGGGTGTCAGCGTCATTGAGGAATCTGTCTTTGAAAATCGTATGAGCCATGGTATGTGATAATCATGACGCCTGGCTACTTTTAGTTGTTCGTCTACAGTGTAGTTTCTTTCCAAATCTCCTACATAGCTCATGTTAGACATTTATCCACGTAGAAGTTATTCTACAAATATGGATTATTCACTTGCCATTCTAGTTAACTCTTTCCTAATGTACCATAATTTTTTAATTAGTTGACATTCTAGAGGTCAGATCTTTCATGATCAACTTAGTCTCACATAATTGCTAAAGAATATCTGGTCAGAATGCCTATAGAACTGTTTGCTATTTTTTCGACAGATAATTGTATTCGATGTCTCTTTCAAAGGTTTCATGATCTTCTTTTGTGCAGTAACTGAGCTGCAGAAATTTGGAGCTAAAATTCAGGTCTGTGGAAGCAGGGCAACTGTTTCTGGGAAGGGAAAGGCAAGGTAAGTTTATAGTCCTTAGCTTGATTTCCTGATGTTCTATACAAACTATATCGCGTATTGATGTTGTTATGGATCTTTTGCTAGTTCACTCCGCGGGTCTCAGGTCAACGCAACTGATTTGCGTGGGGGAATGTCATTGGTTTTGGCGGGTTTGGCTGCTAAAGGAATTACTGAAATCAGTGGAATCTCCCATGTTGATAGGGGTTATGAAAGCTTGGAAATGAAACTTCAGGGTCTCGGTGCCAACATCATAAGAACGACAACAACATTGCCAGTGTAATCCCACTAGGTGAGGTCTGGAAAGGGTAGTGTGTATAACTTCCGGTTTAGTTCATATAGGACTTACAAGTAAACATCAAGTTATGGGAGTGCTTCAAAAGATCAAAGAGCAAGCTTGAAGAATAGCTGGGAATGTTGAAATTTTGAGATTATTCATCACAATAAGCAAGGTACTGCAACAATAGCCAAATTTTGCAGCTTTAAACAAGGCCCATTTGTGGATTTCTGTAATTAGCTTAATTGTCGCTATACATAGTAATTCATAACTACTTTGATTTCATAACTACTTTGATTTGCTGAACTTGAGCAGAGAGTCTTTCGGAAACACCCTCTCTACCTCCATGCGGTAAGACTAAGGTTTGCGTTCACTATAAATGATCAATGATTGAACCACACAAAATTTTGCCAACAAGTGACCTCAACTTTTCGCTTCCAAATTAAAAATATTTAATTATCCATCTGCGTAATCTACACCAAAAAAAAAAAAGGTACAAAATCTGACTTCCAAATTAATGGAAGATTTGATCCAATAACTTAATTCAACTGGCTATCCTCGAAAGTGTGGGCAGTATCAGACTACAAAAACAAAACTAGTCAACATTAGCGTACTTCTATACCCGGGAGAGTCAAAAGTTGCTGGACAACAGAAAATTCAGCGTGTACATCTGCAATCACTTTTGTATTCTCCTAAGTAACCTGTACTGGCCAAAGACATTCTTCTGCTGCCATTGATTTGGAATAAAGAATGACCGATACAATGGAGGAGATAGTTCCCTGTCCAGATATGGAAGTGCTGCAACAATCTGTTGGCAAAACACAAGTTAATAACATGCAGCATGGGGAGGGAGAGAGAGATGAGCTTACGAGGATGAGCCAAGTACCTCCCATGTAGACATGTCACTCCCTCGCGTAGGATAAGGACGTTGAAGTTGCAGCTCTATCAGCAAAGTGCATTGCTCAGGATCCTTAAGCTATAACATTATTAGCAGAAGAAGCTGAGTGTCATCTCATAGTTGAATACATTGCACACTAAAAATAAATGGACACTCTTTCTGGTTAAACATTACAGGAGAGTCTGCTTACATATTGCCTCTCTGATGCTTTGTTCTTATTATTGAAGTAAGATGGTGCTGCCGAGGTACCACCCAAGCTAGAATTGAACGGAATTGGGAGAAGGCCTGTGAATCCATCATCCAACCATCGAACTTGGCCCACATAATCAGGAATGAAGAAGGAAGAAGGGAACCGGTGCCACTCACTACCAATGCAAAGGACAGAACCTGAACCAACATGGGGAAGTTTAAAATATACACGGGGAAATGGATACTGCATGAAACTTTCAGAACATGAAAAGATGATGTTGCATCCAGCTTCATATGCTAAACAAAGCACCAGAAATGCACCCATCTAGCAAGAACAGAATAAATGGAGAAGCAAGAACATAGCGGTGGCTGTAAAATGGGGGGAAAATCACATACAGATGTCCTGAGGAAACTTTTTGCTCACATTTGAAAAAATGCTCATATTATAGGGCGTTAATCTAAAGACCAGATAAACAGAGAACCACATGATAACAGAAAATTAACGTCTCATATCTCGACATGGACACCTTTTTATTCCTTATTAAGTCCATGTCCATCTAGGTTCAAATAATTAAATCAGGTATTCACTTTCAAGTTTCAACCCCATGCATGAAAGGCACATATTCGGCTCCAAAAAATCAGATTTAAAAGAGAAATCGTTTCATCTTTTCGGTTATCCAGTATTGGCAAAAGTTACCGGATAAAAATACTCTTTACAACAAAACTGAAGTTCAAGGAAAAAATTATATGGTCTTTTAATCCGACAAGTATCTTAATGCCGAGATCATACAATGCATGTCATCCTCTGAAAAAAGACTAATTCATGCATCAAGATTTATACACCATTCATCAGAGTTAAAAGTTCTGAAGATGAAAATTTAAAAAGCACATATTCAACTTATCATTAAATAGGCTAATCCTCACCTGGTCCAGCATCATCATGGTAGTCCAAATGCTTGTAAATCTCAATAGGAGCTGAATAACCATTAATAAGTGAAAATGTACGAGCGTGGGAGACACAAAGAATCAAACCAAGAGCTAGAGGTCTGAGAATTTTCGCTATCTGCATAAGCAAAGCAAGTGAAAACTATAGGCACTGTGTTATTGAAGCTTGTCAATTTCTCTGTGGACATAGGAAATTACCTTAACTAGAGTGGATGAACCATTGGGATTGTACTTATCCCTGAACAGATCAGGAAAGCTTTCAATCACAGCAGAAGCAGCAACACAGATAAGTGGATATATTGGGTACAGAAATCTGCACAGGCAGTAAACAATGAGTTGCTACATCAGATTTTATTTGCAATTCATGTTACTTTCAGTCTCAGATGCAGTAAAACATAACTTCATGTTTCTTGGCTACAGAAACGACTTTGACCAAGGAGTCTTATCATGAGCCTTATCCAATCTGTTTTAGCAATGATACTAGCACCTTCCAGGCAATTATCATTTCGGGTAAAAAAAAAGCTAATACATCAGATATCAAGAACAGTTCCCAAAATTCAAACAATAATAGGTGGATTCCAGACAACGAGGAGAGACGAACAAATTCCTGATGGGATCGAATTTCAGTATAGCACTGCAAAAAAAGAAATCTGAAGAAGACAATTATAGCTTCAATTATACTAAATAAGGATTTTAGTAGAGCATGTTGACCAAATATCTTTCCAGTTAGCACACTTGTCATAGACGAGCCACTATAAAGGTCTTTTTGGGTTGAGCTCAGAAAATCAGGAGTTTCAGCATAATATTCAAGTAGACATATATATGAGATCTATATATTGTTGTGACAAGAAGAAAAACTCAAAGAGGATTAACCTTTCTTCTTTGTGTGGCTGTAAGGACATAAAGGCAATCCAGAGATAGACAGGTGAAACAACAACGAGCAACTCAGGAGCATACTTCTTCTTAGCAATGGGTAGTATTGCTAAGAACAGTAGAGCAAACACAAAACAGAGGTTGAAATTGTTAAAACCATTCCTCAAATAAAATGCTGCCCCTTCAGTACCATAGAGATGACTTTCACCACCCCCTAAAACATTGTACACCAGCAAGTTGATAACAGAGGATGTCCACTTCTTATAGTAGTCGTAGTCAACAAGAACTGAGAGTACCTAGAACAATTTGTACACCAAGTTGAGTCATCAGGCAGCATGAATAGGTGTTCCAGGGAGGGAAAAAAGCATGTGAGAAGCACTAAAACGGGTAAAAGCCTATTAGGTTAAGTAATTTGAAATTTCAATGTAGGACGACGGACTTGCATATTGAATTTTAGCAACATGAACATTTGGTAGATGATCTTTGTGCCTTACGGTAAGTATGAATAACTCTATACATTGGAAATCCAATACTAAGTTTTTGTTCCCTTAAAAGGAAACTTCTCAAATTTTAAGCTTGAAACATGAAAACTCAACATAGCAGGAAACTTAATATGATATGATCAAACTTACCATAAGGACTATAGAAGTGACAACACCTGTAAGAAACACAGGTTTGAAGCTTTTAACCAGTGAGTAAATTGTCAGTGGAAGAAAAGCAAGGATCGAAAACGGCCAGCCCAGAATCACTCCAGTGGCAGCAACAGAAACTGCCATGGCAGGCTTATTAAATAGAAATAGTGCTGAAGAAAGAGACATGGCATACATTGAGAATGAACTCGGAAGGAAACCTGCGTAAAGGACACGTAATAGGCATTAGTATTATGAGAAAATCGACACAGGGTATTGACAAACAACATTAAGGAGTCACCCACACATATCTAGATCACATAGTATGAATGCACAGAGAAAAACAGCTGAAATTTAAAAATCATTAAATTGTTCACCTCCGGTAAATAAAAACCTCAAATATAGTTTACTGAAAGTAACACACTCATGCTTCATTAATTGTTTACCACCAACAAGGAAAAACCTCAAATATAGTTTAGTGAGAAAACATACTCGTGCTAGCAAAGAAACAACCACTTGCTAAGCATAGCATTGCGAGTGCATATGATGCAAGACGCTTTCCATATTTTCGGGAAAGGGCTACAACTAGAGCAGCATCACTGATGACAGATAGCCCTGCCAGAAAAATTCTCACAGCATAAAATACTCTCACCTGTCATGTTGAAAAATGGAGAAATTAGAGAATGAATAACTGAAATGAGTAATGATGATATATATATATATATTTTATATCAGTGAGTAATGATGAGAAATATCTGCAGGAATAAAAACAACATCACCTTTTCCTCTCCAAAACACCAAGCAGCAGGCCAACCCACCAGTTTGTGAAGAAGGATATACAGATACGACCGCAAGGCAAACTGCGAACTGCAAAGACAAGTAACCTAACTTTTAAAGTATTATCATAACAAACTGAACTCTAGTTACTAAAAGGGAATCATACTAATATCATCAACCAGTCAACTGTGCTTCAATCCCAAACAAAATTCAGGTTGGCTATAAGATTCCTTCATTACAATTCCTCTCTATACGATACTAAATCATTCCAATACCAGTTTGCTAATAAATATTTCATCTAATAAGGCTGGGTTCTCTAAATCACACACATAACCCCCACACTGGCACACAAGTCTCTGACCTAATTAGAGGACCCTCATTAAACATCGACCTAATGTATATGCTGCAACAATGACTAAACCTTAACCTCAACCAGTTGATATCCTCTATATGAATTGTTGGCTGCCAAATCTCAAGATATATGTCCAGGCATATGTACCAAAGGATGAAGCTACAAGTAAAGTCCAGGATACTTACATATTTAGATTGTCATAAAGATAAGTATCACTTAATACTGCATCAACTTTGATTAATAATGGAGCAAAAAATTGATCATTTTAGGGGAAATTAAACAAAATCTTACACATCAGCTAAGAAAAATAATTCCAAAACAACATTTGACATGCTATCAGTGTATAGTACAGAATTGAAGATGGTGAAACCTGTATTCCCAAGTTTGGAAACCAGACTTGTAAAGCAAATAGTGAAGAGGCTCCCAGTAATTGAACACCTCGTCACAATCGTGAATAATATTTGACGTAGCGCTCATGTGCCTCAACATCCCAAGGCAAAGCAACGGCAGAAGCCAACCTAGTCCTCTATCGACGCCTTCATTTTCACCGTCCGATCTCTCCGGCTTATCCACCTTTGTATACGCCGGAGATGACGCCGTCTCCGGAGGATCCGACGTCAAAGCTCGTCTCTGCCTCGTCGCCATAGCTATTTCACTGCTTAGCTTCCTTTTTTCTTCTGTGTTTCAATTTTGTATTTCTCCTCTACATTTGGCGGAGCGGTTTTTTTGCAGAACTTTTCGGTTGTTTTGAACCGGTTGGGGGAATCCGGTTCAGAGAGATCCTTTGCTTCTTCTTAAAGTTTAAAAGAAAATGATAACTATGGTCCCTTATGTTTAGAAGTAGGTTCAAAATGATACATAAAAAATATTTTTGTATAGATTTGGTCCTTTATGTTTGCTAAATGCAAGTATGTTTGTCTCCGTCAGATATCAACAAACTTTGATCGTTAAATTTAAGGGAAAAGGCTCAAATATGCCATCAAACTTTGAGAAAAGGCTCATCTATGCCATTTTCGTTTGAGAAAAGGCTCACCCATGCCATTATATGTTAACTCAAATGGCATAGATAAGTCAAACTTTTAACGGATATTATAGATGAACCTTTTCTCAAAGTTCGATGGAATATTTGAGCCTTTTCTTTTTAAGAAAATGATTTAATTAATGATGTGGCCGGATCATAATTGTGTAATTTTTATTTTTTTTGCAAAACCAAAACTTTTTTCAGTTAACAAATAATGGGATGAGGCTTTTCTCAAATGGAAATGACATAGATGAGCATTTTCTCAAAATTCGATGACATATTTGAGCTTTTTTCCTGAATTTAATATGGTTAAAGCTTGTATGTTTTCTTATATTCTATTATATTGCATAGATAATACCCTAAGGTGTCGCTTGATTTTGAATTATAGAAGAGTTAACTCTGACCAAAAATCAGCACAAGCTTGTACAATAACAATATTTAGCTGAGAGTTTTAGGAGATCTTATCACTAATCAATACAATATTTGCTTGCTCCTTTTTATTTTTTTCATATAAATAATACATGCATATGTTATGCAAGAATCTGCATATAATTTTATGCATGATAACATATGAAATATTCGCAATACATGGATAAAACAAACCTTCATAGTAGCGAGATGGTTTTATTTTGTTTAAAATAATAAATGGCGACATGAGACGAGCTTAAATGGAGATCACAGTCTCATGAAGTTTCATATAGCCGATTCAACTTGTTTAGGAATTAGGACTGAGATATTGTGGTTAAAATTCAAGTAACCTAGACCTATTGCAAAGCATAAGGTGCTAAAACTGAAAGATTGGAACTGAGACTAATTGCAAAAAGGATTTGGTAAATGAAGAAAAGTACTCTTTTACAGCATAATTTTAATTAAGAAGCTAGTAAACAAAGAGGGGAATAATTATTCATCCATTTTATGGGGTAACTAAACTAGAAGTTGCAAACAAAATGAACTTGAGGATACATGATTCTTAATGTATACTTTAGGATGGGCAAATACTTTACCAACCATTAAAACATAAAAACATAGTAATAGATTTAACCAGTATTCTGCATTCCAGCAGCAATACCTTTCATGGTCAAGATGAGTGTGTCTTCCAAGCCGGGAGCATATTCACTTTGTGGGTTCAGGCTCACGAGTTCAGCAGCAGGTTTCGATTCTATGTATTCCTTGGTAATGTGAGGCCTTAGAGTGACGTTGTAGGTTGGATCACGAATCCTCTTTAGTGTGTAAGCTTGGCACACATTTAAAGTAGTGATATAGGAATCACGCAGCCTGAGTCGTTGTTTTAAGTAGGGGTCTCCCTCTAGAAGTTCCTTGTGTCCAGCAACCTATACAAAAGCAACATAAGGAACACGGATAGCATGCGATCAAACATGATGAGTAACAACGTGTGCCAAGTGCAAGAACTTGGTCAAAAGTAATTTACCTGAAGCAGGAGGCTCTTTGTCTCCTCGTAGTCGGACCTCAAAAGCTCACCGAAGGACCACAAATCTTCAGAAACCAGAAGCTTGTCGTATAAAGCAGCAATGCCGGGGTCTCCCTTGGCAAACACCATCTCAATCAAATCAGCAGTAACTCTAAAGAATGGCCATTTTTTGTGCATGTCCTGCAGCATATTGAGGTTTTTTTTATCCTTGTTAAGTGCATACTTAAATGCTGCCCCAAAGCCAAGCCAGACTGGCAGATGAAACCTAGTCTGGGTCCATGCAAAGATCCATGGAATAGCTCTAAGTGTTTCTATGCCTCCACTTGGTTTACGCTTTGATGGACGGCTACCAATGTTCATTCGACCATACTCCAGCTCGGGTGTTGCCTGCAATTGTGATCCAAAAGAAAAAAATAACTTGTTAAAGTTGTAGAAATATTTGTTACCTTTTGGTAACACCTATTGTTAGAGAAGTAATATAATGCATTTTCCTAGCACACTGACCAGGCGGAAGTACTCGACAAATCGGGGTTCCTTGAATACTATTGACCTATACTTCTCTGTAGCAACGACAGAAATTTCATCCAGAAGTGCACGCCATTCTGGCTTTGGGGGGAAAGGTGGATACATTCCATGTTCTAGGGTGGCAGAAGTGAAACGCTGGAGTGTCCTAAAACACAAGTGTTCCTCCCCAAATGATTGCTCAATAACCTCACCTTGAACTGTTACGCGAAGAGATCCCTGAATTGTATCAGGTGGCTGAGATAATATAGCAAGATGGCTGGGACCACCTCCTCTTCCAACTGTACCACCTCTGCCATGGAACATAATTAGCTTCACGCCATATTGTTTGGCAACTTTTATAAGCTCCTCTTGAGCCTTATATAGCTGCCATGCTGCCGACAGTCGACCAGCATCCTTTCCAGAGTCTGAGTAGCCAATCATGACTTCTTGCTTCCCATTAATGTGGTTTTTGTACCACTCAATAGAAAAGAGACGTGCAATAGCAGCAGGAGCAGCCTCCAGATCATCTAATTTCTCAAAAAGTGGAACTACCCGTAAAGGTTGCTTCACGTGGCATTCACGCTGTAGAAGCTCAACAGCAAGCACATCAGATGGTGCAGTGGCCATTGAGATGATGTATGCCCCAAAGCAGTCTGATGGAAGTTCTGATATGACATGGAATGTATTCAAAACATCAGCAATTTCTTCAGTTTTTGGTAGATCGGGTCCAAATAGAGGCCGCTTGCCGCTGAGTTCAGAGAGAAGCCACTCTTGTCTACGTTCCTCAGACCACTCTCGATATGAACCAATTTCCAAGTGCTGGGTAATGGCATCAAGGACATCAGTGTGGCGATCCGACTCTTGTCTTATGTCAAGTCTCACAAGTGAGAGTCCAAAGGTGGAAACTTGTCTTAGAAAATCCAGAAGGCTTCCGTCAGCAATTGGTTGATCCCCACAAGCACAAAGAGATCTGTAGCAGAGCTCAAGAGGTTCCAAGAACTACACAAAATGTGCAACCACTTTAGTAGCTTATTTATTCAGGCAAAAGAATCAGTTTGTGGGGCAGAAAATAGAAATACATACAATTCTGACAGAGTACAAATGTGCATGCCAATGCTCACACAACAACAAAGAGACGTGGCATATTCACTTCTCTAGTCCCTTTATCAGGAATAACATGCCAAGTTGAACAAAGAATAACAATGCTGCTTAATTTTAGATGCTCCACATTTACAAACAAGGCATGGGAAACAAAGAAGAAGAAAGATAACAAAATAATGAAGTGTTGCACGAGAGTAGAGGAGTGGACCCATCATCCACAGGAAACCATGAGGCACTGGGCCACTGGCCCTTAGGGATTTCTCTGTTATGAATAAATACTAACAATAATGAAGTGTTGCACACCTGCTCGATGTTAGTATATGTTGCCTCCTCGGGAATTTCACAGAACCCATTGGATAACAGCTGGCGAGTACGCTCACGTGTATGATATAGCTTATCTCTCACATCACCAATAATTACACGATACGGTTCACTTGGTGGAACTTGTTTCCAGAATTCTACATCAAAAGTAAAATTTGAAGGTCAAGAGTTGTGCAATTGCTCTGTTCAGCAGAGGTACAGAGAAAAATTCACGCAGCTTCTGAAGACTGACTAAAGCACCAGATGCTGAAAATCTTTTCTTTTCAAAATCATAGACAACAACGTGCGTTTTTCTCACTTGAAATGGAGAACATGCAAAAGGTTACCTTAAATCAGTACTCCGAGCAGTGCTATCAAATTTATATGGAACAAGCAAGTTATTTTAATTAGCATTCATGCTAGTTACCTATGTAGTGTTTTTCGTCTCTCTTTAATGAACGGTGTTGTTCATCTGCCCGATCACGAAGCTCGTCATTGCAACGCCACATAGATAACTGAAATAACATTCTAGTTATAATCATCTATAGGGTGTAGAAAATGATGGCAACTTTTCAAAATAGACGACAAAGAAAATTATGCAAGCGTTGTAAATTACCTCAAACATTAGATCATCTATCTGAGAATAGTACAAATTCGCTGCCATCATTCGGGCCAATAAGCAAACATCTCTAGTGACCTCAGGAGTGACTCTTGGATTACCTGCATTTAGTGGCAGACATATCCTGAGTGACTGATGAAAGAAGTATTTACATGATCTTCTATCAAAAAAATCTATGAAGCAATATCTTTAGAAGATATCTCGAGAGAAGAGCTTTGCTTCCGTCCAATGCCCTTCAAAATGTATCATGATTCAAATATCAGAGGTTTTATGTTTTCTACTGCCAACTAAAGTAACTGAAAACAACATTATTAAGAGGAGAGGAAATGTACCATCACGGTCGCCACCCATCCAAGACGAGAACTGAATGAGAGGAGCATTATAAGGAACTCGTTCATTAATCCCAATGTTTTTAAGAGCTGTGTCTACACGTCGTAGAAACCTCGGAACACCGTTCCAAATTGTTTCATGGAAGTAACTCATTCCAGCTCTCATTTCATCTTGTGGTGTTGGAGGAGTCCTTCTGATTTCATCAGTGCGGAAAGCAGCTTGAATCTGCAGAGGTTGTAAGCAGGATGCATTGTGAGAATAGAACATATCCGTCTTACAGAAACATTATAATTCACAGAATGTTCAAGTTCGAAGTTTTAATCCCATATAATTTCTTCCCAAGTGTTACTTGTAAAGTGTGAGAACGAAAAAAAATTGAGCAGTGCTTCAATTTCCAACTTTATTGTATTCATGTAACATAGTATGACAAGAATTACTCAATATTTCCCAAGTAAACTTCAGTCGTGCGTCACATATTCCACAAGTATCATGACAAATGGAAAAAATGAATAGCAAATGGTAGCATCGTTGTACTAGAATATAGAAAGAGTACCGAGTGAACAGAAAATGGTAGCATCTTTGTACTAGAATATAGAAAGAGTACCGAGTATATTTATATATACCAAATAAGAGAGGTTGAGAAGCAGTTATCACCCTGTATGGATACATAGATATCAATTATCATCCATATTCTGGAGAAAGACAAAAATGGCCTACATTCTAATCAAAGACAAGGAATCCTTGTGTTCATATAAAGGCCATCTTATTTCTCAAACCTAAAGTTCTATAGAATTATTTTGTTTGGAGATGAAATTTGACTTCCTAACAACTGAAACGACGGATTGGTTGCTATGTTTTTTAGTCGAAGTGACGTCTCTCTGTTGGGAATAGACCAAATAAGGGGTGAGAGATGAAGACAACTTGATAGGAGATTAAAGCACCCATATATTTGTTCTAAGAGCTGGACAGTCTACAGAAAAGCATCAAAATTTGAAGAAGCAAAATGATATTTATATCACATGCAGCCAGAAGTTGCACACCGATACTTACCTCCCTCTGTAAAGCTTCATCCAGCTCCTCTTTATCGTCGGGTGTAATGTCTTTAGCATACAACTGAGCCAAGCAATTGCGGATCCTAAACAGTAAAAAAGTCAGCACTAAAGAAGTAAAACAGCTGAACAAAAAGGGAAAAAGAAGACTTACATGACTTATGACTAATACGATAGAAATAATAAATAAAAAAAATTCAAACTTGTAAAAAAAAGTGTAACAAAAGATGCCAATTTCTGAAGTGTAAAATCTAAAGACCAGACCTTGCATGCTTCTGAAGCAAAGATCTCCGGATAGCTTGAGTCGGATGAGCAGTAAAGACCAAATCCACAGTCTGATTCTTCAGAGCATCAAAAACTTCTTGAGGAGACTTCTTCAAGTCCACTACAAGTCTCTTGAGTGTTTCTTCAATGTCGGATTCAGTCATCGAGTTGCTCTCATCTGAAAAGTCGCCCTTTTTCAACTTTTCCCTCCCACTATTGGCAATCTGAACCTCCTCAGCCAAGTTGGCCATGTTAAGCATGTGAGAAATAGATTTAGCAACAACAATTGAATCCCCTGGATCCAAACTTGTCAACACACTGCCAAGCTCCTCCAGCTTCTTCTTATCACGCGTGTTTTCATACTCAGCAGAAAGCTCATAACATTCTTGGACCTAAAATCACATCAACAAAATCCAGCATTATCAAAGGCGAAAGAGTAAAAGAGTTCTAAAGTCTGTCGGGGCTTTAAGCAGAAATGGAGAAAAAAAAAATACAAATATGCATGTGTCGTCCAAGACAAATAAATATAAGAATTTATTTCAAACATATGAACAAAGAAATTGGATTTCGCTCATTGGCAAGGAAAAATATATGCTTAAGAGCCTTGATGATGACACTAAAGTGCCTACTAATCTTAGCGAGGCAAAACGCTCAACATGTTTTTGCGCCTCGCTTCAGGGATTAATCACGTTTTACGCGCACCTTTGATAATACTAAGAAAATCTACCATAAAACTCGATCAGTTTTTCTTAGTATATTCAATGAAGTAACAATAAACTCAAGCTACAGTTAGCAAACTTCTTCTAATCCTTAGATACTTCATGATTCTTTCAAAAGAGAGAATTCACAATCACTATCTGAATAACTAACTTGTGAGATCACCACTATTGAAGACACAAAATGTTCAACTGAGACTATAGTACTATTTTTTTTAAACTTCTTTTTATAACCATCGTATCCAAACCAGCCTGCGCACACCTTGACTAATTCCACAGAATACCTGTCACCTCCCACCATTTCATTCACCACTACGTCACACCATCCTCCCACCACTTCATTCACCACTACGTCACACATAATACTATAACACATAAAAATCAAATCTTTAGCTAAAACACAGTTTAAAAAAGATTGATTTTTGAAATGCATATACATACTGTTTCTTTGATACCCTCTCCATGCAAATCCTCAAGAATATCAAGAAACCGATCCAAAAGCAAAGCATCATACTCAACAAGCTTATCATCTTCAGACACCTTAGTAGGTACCAAAAGCCTCAACTGTGCATCTATAGATGCCAATTTCTCCAAATTACGAGTAGCCATCAACCCCCTTTATACTCCAACTACAAAATCAAGATCCTGCAAAAAAAAAAAAAAGTGGGGCATAACATAAAGATCATAACTTTTTAATACAAATTAAAAGGGCCACACTATCTTGATCATGACCCCATCAAAACAGAATTTTAAAAAAAAAGGATTTTAAGGGGTCCACATGAAACAGAAAAAAGATCAAATTTTGAGCATATTGCAATGGAAAAAAGAGTATTATAAATAATGGGGTACCTGAATCTTGATATATTTCAGAATCCAGATGATGAAGAAAGGAAAAAAAGAAGCTTTTTTCCAGTAAGAAAAACAAAAATCAATATTATTTTTTTACATAGAAAAAATGATTTGTTTTTTTTTATTTGTTTAAGGGATGTGTGATCTAGAGAGACCGAATTGGTTCACTATATATAGACAGAGTGGAACTCTTTCACTCTACTTTGTGTACTAGTCTCTCACTTTTTCATTATTCATCTTTATATTATATGGTATGTATTATATAGATGGCTTATATTAGATCATCGTTCACTTTTAATTATTCACTTACATACTTTTAGTTCTCAACAAATATTTTTTATTTAATTTTATTTGTCTAATTTAAACTTTAGATGACTCTTAAAAAATAATGATAGACGTGTATATATTATCATAATAACTATATTAATTAATGTTTAGTATTAAATCTTGAAAATTAATTTAAAGAATAAACAATTAATTATGAGGTAATGAAGGAAAAAAATTGATTTCCCCTTTATATATTAAAAGTGATAATTAAAGACGTAAATATACTTTTAGAATATATAAGTAAAAATAAATTAAAAAAAGTAATACAAGTAGTGAAGTGCATATTCAATATTCATTATTCATTATACACGTATTAGTTAGTCTATAATCTTTAATTAATTTGGAAAATAATTTGAAATTTGTAAAACACTAAGGTAAATCAGAAAAAATAGTTAAATTTTATTTGTATTAAATAATTTATTTTTAATATAATAGATAAATAAAAGTAAACGGTGGACTAAGTATATGAACTGATTGTAAATTTTGCTAGTTTTACGCCCTTCACTCAAAAGAATGGTCAAATAGAAATTGGTTAACTGTCCTGTGAATATACCAATATGAGAAACTGACAGATATAATTAATAGTGCACTTATGAAAAGAATAGGAATGTCATTGTGTTGTTGTACAAATTAGAGGATCCATCCACAAGATTTGAGTTCGAAAGTGCACCAAAAATTTTCAAATCTTGGACTCTGAATTCATGGTTAAATAAGATTAAACTATTTTTTTTTTAATTTTGTGACATGAAAGTATTTATATCATTAGTGGATCTGTGAACAAAAGACGGTATGCATGGTGTAGGCTAAACTAAACCATTATTATTGTGTGACATTTATTTTTCTTTTTTTCAAGCGTGGTGTTGTTTATCCTCTTGGCTAGTAATTAAGTGAGCAAGTAGCAGGATAGTGACGGTTCTAGCTAATTAATGGCTTAAAATAAAAAATAAATTGAAAACCTAGCTTTTCATTATTTTTTTTTATATATGAGATTTACAATTGTTTCTTTCTTTTTAATCGTGGCCTTACACATATCATATGGAAGTTAAATTTAAAAATTGATCCAAAAAAGAAACATTATTTAATGTTATAAAACAAACTAAAAAAAAGACAAATAACTATATTTTTGTTAAAAATAACTTATAATAATTTTCTTATTACTAAAAGATTGGGCCCTTCAAATGTGGGGCCTAAGGCGTATGCCTCATTTTTAAAGGCATTGAGCCACCCCTGCAGGGAATAATGTCGAGATCTCGAATCATCTTACCATAATCATTTTCAGGAGTTTGAACTTGAGATCTTTGGATGACTATCACCATAATCCATATTGGTTGTTGCTAGAGGGGGAGTTAGGTAGGATTAAAGAATTTATTTAAATTATCCGTTCAGCGAAAAATTACATTATTTACACATAATTAAACTTATTTTTTTTTATGTATATATAATAGATTAAATCTCCTTATGACTTCTTCTTGTGTTTACTTCGTTATATTACAAATCCCTTTTAATGAAAATTCTGATTCCTATATTCAATTATTGGTTTCTTATCTCAACATAACATTGCCAAATCACCAAGATTTTTTTTTTAAGTTTTCAATAGAATACAAAGTTTAAGTCAAGAAAAACACTTTTAATTAAAGAATTGTTATATGACCAAAACAGAAACTGATTGTTTACTAATGTGAAAGTATAAGAATCTTGCAACTACCTAAAGTTTTAAAGCACAAGTGACACAACTCCAACAACCTCACTTTTTTAATTTGAGAATAATACAATAATTTATAGACAACGTGCGTGATCCAAACACCTGTTCTAGTATTTAGATTACGTGTCTCTATTTTTTTTTAATGATTTTATATTATATACATGTGTATAGGATAAAAATAGACAAGACACGTGGTCAAGTTAACAGCAAACACGTGGAAGGTCGAGTGTGCAATAGTCACGAAACACCGAATTAGGAAGCATGTATATATATTTTGTAATATATAGAAGTCTTAAATTGAACAGGTATATTTGTTCGTAAAAGAACATGACTGTTATGAAAAATCATATGTTCATGAAAGAACACGATTCTTGTGAAGAGACATCTCTTAAATTCTATAGATATAAAGACTCTCTAGAAGTAGCCTAAGAAAAATCTGCATGAATAAACGAAGGGATTTGTTGTATCATGAAGGGATTTGTTTGTATTTTTTCCAATATATATACGGCAATATCTCCTTAAAGAAAGTAATTACATATCTCAAAGCTATCTTCTTCTTCAATCATATTTCCTATTATTTTTTTTAACATACTCTACCTCAAAGTGTGAAACCGGATCAAGACTCGAACACTTAAAAGGAAAATGTTAGTTTCCTTTTTTGAGCTAACCTCCTCTATCATGTATTTACATTTCTATATGCTATTAAGAGAAGATAGTCTATGCAATCTGTAATCATGAACTCGAAATTCTTCGAATTTCAATAGCGTTTGCTGGAGTGTTTCATACTTTAGTTGGAAATATTTTGTCCAGAAACTTTTTCCTTAAAAGATTATCAAAATATTAATAATGATCAAAGATAACTAAAGCAAAATTGTGGAAAAGACATGAACCATATTTTTTAAAAAAAGCATTGGCAAGTGATATTTAACATGATAAGTTAAATGAACTATTTGCAATAATTGATGACTTATTTGATCATGTTACCAAAAATCAACTTATCATTCGTCCCCGAAGCTAAAAAACTAGGCACAAGAAGCGTTTACGTCTAATACTTTTTCTGTCTCAATTTATATTATACAATTCAAATTTTGATAGTTGAATATTTTAAGTTACTTTTTCTGTCTCAATTTATATTATACAATTCAAATTTTGATAGTTGAATATTTTAAGTTGATCGTGAATCTGGATATAGAATCTTTAAGACTTTTAAAAACTATATAAAAAGTATTATTCTAAATCACAATAATTGACAATTGAAACTATTTAAAAGATATTTACAAAATTACGATCAAAGATAGATTTATTAGAATATCAAAATTTAAAAGATGTCACGTAAATTGAGACAAAACGAGTATTATTTTACTAGCTAGGCAAGGGAATTGAATCTTAAACTTAAAACCTTTAAAATAAACAAAATAATACAAAAATACATTTAAATTTGTTTATTGCAATGGTGGTAATTGATTTGATGGGAAATTGAACTTATATACCATAAGTTTCAGATCCGCATTAACCGGCACAATATTTTATAAAAAGACAATACAAATTTATCCATTTGATATTTATGTTAAATAAATAAAAATTATATTATATGTATTTTCACTATTTTAATTTGTACTTTTTCCAGTCCATATTATATGTTTTTTTCTTCAATTTAGGCACCCCCTTTTTTCTCTCTCTTAATTTTCTTTTCCCTTAGTTGGCTCCGTCTTTTTTTTTTTTTTTTAAAAAAAAAAAGATAATCTTTTTTCCTCTTAATTTCCTTTTCCCTTTTTGGTTAGTTTATCTTCTTCTTTTTCGTCCCTTTGTCTATTTATTTAAAGATAAAAGCAAAATACAAAGATAAAATATTAGCCAACTATTTTAAAATTTAACAAAAATACATGACAACTAAATAATTAGACTACGATAGGAAATAATTAAGAAAAATACTAAAGTCACAGGCAGATTATAGTGATGATTCATATTATAATTAAGAAAAATACACGGCTCAAGTTGAGCAAGATTAATGTATAAGTGATGATTCATATTATGTCCAAACAAAACTATAACTTCAAATCATGATTTAATATCACAAATTTAAATGAGCCCTAAAAATCTTAAATATTGAACCGATAAAGTTGAAATTGTGAACATCGTCTCTAGCCAACAATCTATGCTCTCAACCAGGTTTAATATTATTTTAAAAATATAAGTTGCAGAATCCGTTGTCGTCCAACGGTTTATATTTGATGTATGTACAAAGTTTAGGCAAAAGTTACTGAGTTTATCGGAATCCATATTTAATATTGTAACTCCGCCCCTTATTTGAGTCTTATTAACTCTTATTACAATCCATATTTAATATTGCAACTCCGCTCCTTATATGAGTCTTTATTAACTCTTCCATATTTAATATTGCAATTCTTCCCCTTATTTGAGTCTTTATTAACTCTTACTATATTACGAGACATCTCTCACAAATGATTCCCGTCTTTATTAACTCTTACTACATTACGAGACATCTGTCACAAACGATTCCCGGCAACGGTTTAAGCAAAAGTTACTGAGTTTATCGGAATCCATATTTAATATTGCAACTCCGCCCCTTATTTGAGTCTTTATTAACTCTTAGGGATCGTTTGGTTTGAATACAAGTTATGATGAGATTAGTTATGATGAAATAAGTTATGCTGGGATAAGTTAGGATGGGATAAGTTATGCTGAGATTATTTCTTATTGACTGTTTGGTTGGTTGCTTTCAATATAATATGCATTATATAAATTCTAAGAATAAGTTGTTTGTTTACAAAAACACCCTTCAATTTATTTAATTTTTTATATATATTTTTTCTTTTCAAGCTTTAGTTATTTATTCTTAAAAATAAAACTTTTGTCTTATTTAGCTTAAATATTTTTGTGTGTGCATTTTCATAATTGTACCAAATGTATTTAAGAATAAAATTTTCATCTTAAATTTGTTAAAGTACAAAACAATTTATTATTTATGTCACTTCATTTAAACACATATCATTCTTAAATTGTAAAATACTAAATTTATCTTCATTTTTTAATCATATTTCATGTTACTATTTCCTTCAAAATTTATGTGAACTAACAATAGAATTCTTCCTGAAATTAGTGTACATGAGATGAAAAGAAGATAACAAAAAAATAAAAAATACACAAAAGATCTTGGCTAAAAAGAATACCAACATAAACTAATTTCAGAGAAAACTGCACAGGAAGCTTGTATTCAGTACCGTAGCATTTCGTTTTATCTCTCATTTTAATTGATATATAAAATATAAATTTTCAAGTGTCTAAAAGAATATATAATTTAAAAAAAATATGTAATTCGATAGTAAAGAAATTAAATTAAAATATAAATAAACATAAGAATTAGTCAAATAAATCTATAAATAAAATTATATTTATATGGTGTAATTTTTTAATGAATAAACATAAGAATATATTATATTTATATTTATAAAAAGAATTATTATAATAAAAATAAGGAGTAGTGAAGGTTATGACTATTATTATACATGATATTAAAAATAATATATGATTATACATGGATATAAAAATATGAGATATAAAAAGAGTTTAAAGGGACACTTTTGTTATTTTATCTATCTTATACCGGTATAAGTTATCCCAGTATTACTATTCCACCCAAAGATAGGGATAACTTATCCTAGGACTAATTATTAATCCTGGGATAAGTTATCTCGTGTTGTGGAACCAAACAAAGGATTAAAGGGTGCTCAAAATTTATCCCAGGATTAACTCCCCTTATCCATCACACCAAACGACCCCTTACTACATTACAAGACATCTCTCACAAATGATTCCCGGTAACGGTTTAGGCAAAAGTTACTGATTTTATCGGAATCCATATTTAATATTGCAACTCCGCCCCTTATTTGAGTCTTTATTAATTCTTATTACATTACAAGACATCTCTCACAAATTACCAAACTAAAGTTTGTGCAAAATAAGTGGTGCACCATACTGAGGTTGCATGGTTACTATGGATTTAGGAGCATGTGTGTAGGATGGAGACAATTCAAAAGAGAAGCTTTGTAGGATCATACACAAAGCCATCTTTGCTTCTAACATGGCAAAATTTTGTCCAATGCATATTCTTGGACCCCATGAAAATGGAAAATATGTAACTTGACCCTTTGTTGCACTTGATATTCCTTCTCTAAATCTCTCTGGATTGAACTTGTTTGCATCTTCACCCCATACCTCTTCATCATGATGCAATAAAATCACTGGCAAAGAGACTAGTACACCAGCTGGTAGAGACAATTCTCCTAATACAATGTCTTCATTAACCTGCCGGTTAAGTGTTATTAATGGGGGATATAGCCGTAATGACTCATACAAGATCATCGTTACCTGCAAAAAAAATTGCTTCTCCTTCATATATATCTTAGCATGAAAAAGTTTGACGTTGTTACGACCACCATTCACTAGAGTACTAAAGTCATGTCCTCGGTAAATTGAAGTTGCGTCATGTCTTGTCTAATCACCTCTACCAAGTACTTCTTCGGCTTACCTCTACCCCTCGTTAAATCCACCCCCATCAACCCCTCACTCCTCCTTACCGGGGCATGTGCACATCTCCTCTTCACATGTCCACACCATGTCAGCCTCACCTCCCTCATCTTGTCCACCCACGATTATTGTCACAAATTCACACGTGCTTGGAAAAAAGCCCCTCCCCACTCTTTAATTAGGAAATCATGGCATCTTCTAGTTCACAATCAAACGTTAGTATCTCAAAGCTCCAATCTTTTCACAGTTATGAAATCAAGCAATAGCAATAACAATGAGAGAAGGAACTCATGGCACATACTGAACCAAAAAAAAACAGAATACTCACAACTTTTAGATGATTTAATCCATCAAAATCTGGTTTTCGACTCCCAAACACTTGCAAGACTTCTTCTCTGGCCAGTGTCTGCCAATCTTGATTCCTACTCAACAACACCAGAGTCCACACGAGCAAGACTGATGTAGTTTCTTGGCCAGCAAAATAGAATAACTTGCATTCTTCGATGACTTCTTCAATGCTCATTCCAAAATCCTTGTTTCCGTGCTGTTCAATTTCTTTAAAATTTGATTCAAGCAATATGCCTAACAGATCCTCATTATCGGCATTCCCTGCTTTCATTGCCTTCATTCTTTTATCGATAATACCTTTAATTGAGGTCCGAACTTCGTTTTTTATTTCCTTCATTCTTCTGTTCCTCTTTGTTGGCAAAAATCTTAGAAATTATATTATCAGACAGAAAACCAAAATACATTAGATGATAAAGATGAAGTGAAAGCTATACTTTGGCTCTATGTTGTTCGAACTCTCCAAAAAAAGTTACTGCACCCATGTCGTATCCTCCAAAAATGCACTAATTTTGGAGGATCTAACTTGCAACCGTCATCATTTTTGAAGAGTTTGAACAACATAGCTTTGACTACAGTTTTCCAATTCCTAGGATAAATTAATTTACCTCCGTCCTGGGATATAAACTTCACGTACAGCGTCGATAAAATTCTGAGCTTGTTCCTTTTGAAGTTCAAAAATCTTTCTACCTTCTTCATAACTACTTCCAAAAGCTGTCCGAGAGATTACATCACAAGTTAATTGCTGAAGGTGAGGCCATACATCTATCTCATGTGAGCTGCCAACTGGAACAGCATCTTCCCATTTGCTCAGCATTTCAGTACAGCTCAAGTGAAAAGCTGGGAGCATATGCTGTTCGACAAATGTCAATGACACAACACTTAAACATAATTAGGAATACAGATATAGTGATACCATCACCTTCTAGTTCGATAAAAAGAAAGAGTTCAAATAACAATTAAGGTGAAACACGGTCAGGAATATTACAAATCTCTTTATAATAAAAAGAGATCCATTCAGCTGTAATACATCTAAGACATTATTCCACCAATGTAGCCAGAGAAGCAAGAGTGAGCATTTTATAGTTTAGTGGATGAAAAAACTAGAAGAACGATGATGCAGACGAGATTTGACACTGAAGAACCATAATACCCTTCTATACTTAGACACTCATGTTAAATAACAGGATTTACTTGCAATAGTCATATGCAGAATACATAAAAATTTAGATTGAAAGATAAGGATAGCAAATCAAAGGGGATTGAAAGACTTAGAGGGAGCAGTAGCCAAAGAAGCAAGAGCCAGCATTTTATCCATCGTGTCCGAACATAATACTTTCTGGTTGACCAATCACAAAGTTTGAAGGAGGGCGCGGAAGAAAAGCAACCTTAAGTTTCTCTAGATGGAAAGCGGGATTGATAATTTTTCTATGTTTGGCCCATTTATCTTCTTCATAGGTTGCTAGTCCTTGTACCAATAATGCTGCAAATGGATTTCCACCAGGCTTTTGATACAAATAGGTTTTCGAGAGTACTTCCTTAATAAGCTCAGGGTCCATGATTATTACTTGTGGTTTTGGACCCAACCATATAAAACATTTTTTCCCTGCAAGCATATGTCTCAGGATTAACTACTAGTACAAATCATTCTCAATTAAATCAGCTTCATTAATCACAATCATTGTTTGATTCACTTTAAGAACCAAACATGTGTATATCCTTTTGATAATAGGTGTGTGGCGGTGAGACTCAAACCAGGACCTCTGTAAAGATATGACACCTGAGTCTAACTCAACTGCAAAAGTTAGCTCATGACAAGAGGATTGTCCAAGCTCATAGCCATATAAGCAGACCACCAGTCCAATCCCCAATCAATGTGGCACTTTGACCTAATCTAACACCCTCATCACGCCTAGGCCCAACTGGAGTGTGGACCGACGTCTAAACGGGGATGAACCTGGCTCTAATACTACATCGTGCAAAGATATAACACTGGGCTTAACTCAACCAAAAGCTAGCTCATGAAAGAAGGAGTGCTCAAGTGCATATAAGTAGACTTTGACCCACTGTAACAACCTCTACTTGATCGTATATCACATTATGATTGACCAACTCATCTAAAAGTTTAAAATATTGAAGAAAGCACACTTTTTTTAATATAAAATTGTCTTCTTACTTCTTCTTTAACATACAAAACTTTAGACCGTGATCTAACAGTCATTTACTAAAGATGGTCATTTACTAAACAACTATTCCACAAAGAGACTTTTTCTCTTTAACATACTCAGTGTAATTCTACAAGCGCGATCTAGAGAAAATAGAGCAATAAGCAAATTACATACCATATTTCTTGATGGTTTCAAGAAAGAAAGGCACCAATCTTGGAGCTATATTATCAGACAAATTCATAGGCTTTGAAGTAGCTTCCCTAATCATCCCAATAAAATCACTCAAGTCCCCATACAATATTTTGTAAGAATTCCCATTTAGCCCTTGTTTCCTCAACAAATTCTCCAACTTCTTTGGATTGAACCAAACCCAATTTAGTACTTTACATAGACACACAAACAAAGCAATTGCTATGGCAGAACAACACACTGTTACTAATATTTGAATTTTGTCCATTTTGTTTGAGTTGAATTTCTGTGTCACTATGAATTACTATCTATATCTACTATGGTCCATGTCTGAGGGAACTAACAAACGACGTCGTCATCAATGATGAGCAAAGGTAAATATCTTGAGGTGTTTTCGTAATTATCCAAGACACCATGAGTGGTTCTGATTTTATTTTATACTATTTTCGTTTATTTTTGCTTGTCATTTTATATTGTATATATTCATTGGTGTATACACTCACGACATATTCTTTAAGGTGAAAAATGTTTTAAATTTTATAACATAGAATCACTCAACTTTTAAATTTCCTCTTACAAACTCACAAGATAAAATTTCCTAAGATTCCTCGATTATGAACTTTTCTCTTAAAAAGTTATTCAACTTTAAATTTAAACTTAAAAGTCACTCTGATATAAAAGTCTTGCTTCCAAAGCTATTCAACTTATTTAATTGTTTTTTCACTAAAATCTGCTAACATAAAATTTATATATAAGAAACCAAAATTTTAAAAATAAAAAAATATTGTGTACAATTGTATGTAGTGGTTTCATTGGCCAAAAAGGCCGGCTGTGCTTACTGCTTACTAGCATGTCACATGTTTTTATTGTGACCAAAAGGACAATTACTTGTTCCACAAATTCTTTAGCTTATGTGTTGTTTGTAGAATATCCCAAGGGCTTTTTCTAAATTTGTCATAACAATAAGCTTCTCATTGGTTCTTGAGCTGATTTATTAAGATCTATATACTCTATTGTGAAAACAACTAATTTGCAACATGATATTAATCAACTATTTATATATATTTAGTGGATTTTCTGATACAGATACAAGGTTTAAACAAGAGTTATTGAGTTTGTCTGAACAACATATTCAGTATAGTTCTACAAGTGATGTTTGGAGAGGGTGGGGTGTACGCACATCTCACGAAATATCAAATTATAGTTTGTGGAAAATAAGAGGAGCACCATACTGAGGCTGAATGGTAATTATGGATTGAGGAGCATGTGTGTAGGATGGAGACAATTCAAAGGAGAAGTTTTGTAGGATCATAGACACAGCCATCTTTGCCTCTAACATGGCAAAATTTTGTCCAATGCATATTCTTGGACCCCATGAAAATGGAAAATATGCAACTTGACCCTTTGTTGCACTTGATATTCCTTCTCTAAACCTCTCTGGATTGAACTTGTTTGCATCTTCACCCCATATATCTTTATCATGATGCAATAAGATCATTGGCAACGAGACTAGCACACCAGCTGGTAGAGAAACTTCTCCTAGTGTAATGTCTTCATAAACCCGTCGGATAAGTGCTGTTGTAGGGGAATATAGCCTTAATGACTCGTCCAAGATCATCGTTACCTGCAAAAAAAAGGTTTCTCCTTCAGTTATTTCTTAGCATGAACAGCCATCGTTCACTGGAGTACTCCACTATCATGTAACCAACATAGAGAGAAGTTCTGGAAATGAGATCAACCCTGTTGTTAAAGACATATAAGTCTTTAATAGCTTAAACTCGTAGATGAGATGGTCACACAATTCAACATAGTTTCAAACCGAGCAGAAATTCTGAGTTCAAGTCTTACCCCATGATTACAAAAACAACATACTTACATACCCAATGTATTCGTCCACAAGTGAGTTTGGGGAGGGTAGAGTGTACGCTACCCCTACCTCTACCTCGTGGAGATAGAGAGTTTTTTTCTGAAAAACTCTCGGCTCAAGTAACACATGACACGACAGTTTGAAAAAAGACAATACAGAGGTAGAATAAGGCATAGCAAATAAGACAAAGCAAATAGTAGAGAAAGTGTAACTGATCGTCCAAAGCAGAATAATGTGATAAGTGAAGCACAAGAAACAACATGTATTAGCAGCAACCGAAGAACAAGAAACTACGCAAATAATGCTAGTACTATCTTCCCACCAACCCTCCCTACAGAGGAGCGAGACAATCCTCAACTACCTTCTACCCTTCCACACTAATTCACGACCTCCATATCCTCGATAAGTTGAAACTGCGCTATGTCCTATCTAATCACCTCTCCCAAATACTTCTTCCGCCTACCTCTACCCCTCGTTAAACCCACCCCTGTCAACTCCTCACACCTCTTTAATGGAGCATGTGCACATGTCCAAACCATCAGAGCCTCACCTCCCTCATCTTGTCCACCTCACGATTATCAAAAGAAATTCACACGTGCTTGGATAAAGCCCATCCCCCCTCTTACATTAGGAAATCACGGCATCTTCTAGTCCACAATCAAACATTAGTATCACAAAGCTCCAATCTTTTCAAATTTATGTAATCAAGCAATAGCAATAACAATGAGAGAAGGAACTCATGTCACATGAACTGAACCAACAAAACCAGAATACTCACAACTTTTAGATGATTTAATCCATCAAAATCTGGTTTCCGACTCCCAAACACTTGCAAGACTTCTTCTCTGGCCTGTGTCTGCCAATCTTGATACCTACTCAACAACACCAGAGTCCACACGAGCAAGACTGATGTAGTTTCTTGGCCAGCAAAATAGAATAACTTGCATTCTTTGATGACTTCTTCGATGCTCATTCCGAAATTCTTGTTTCCATGCTGTTCAATTTCTTTAAAATTTGATTCAAGCAATATGCCTAACAGATCCTCATTATCGGCATCCCCTGCTTTCATTGCCTTCATTCTTTTATCGATAATACCTTTAATTGAGGTCCGAACCTCGTTTTTTATTTCCTTCATTCTTCTGTTCCTCTTTGTTGGCAAAAATCTTAGAAATTATATTATAAGACAGAAAACCAAAATGCATTAGATAAGAAAAATGAAGTGAAAGCTATGTGCATCTCCTAATGAACTTTGGTTCTATGTTGTTCGGACTCTCCAAAATAGTTCCTGCACCCATGTCGGATCCTATAGAAATGCACTAATATTTGGAGGATCCAACATGCAACCATCATCATTTTTGAAGAGTCCGAACAACATAGCTTTGGCTACAGTTTTCCGATTCTCAGGCAAATTAATTTACCTCCATCCTGGGATATTAACTGAGCGTACAGCGTCGATATAATGCTGAGCTTGTTCCCTTTGAAGTTCAAAAATCTTTCTACCTTCTTCGTAACTACTACCGAAAGCTGTACGAGAGATTATATCACAAGTTAATTGCTGAAGGTGAGGCCATACATCTATCTCACGAGAGCCTTCAACTGGAACAGCGTCTTCCCATTTGCTCAACATCTCACTACAGCTCAAGTGAAAAGCTGGAAGCATATGCTGTTCGAGAAAATGGTGAAAGGGAACAAATGTCAACGACACAACACTATAACAGAATTAGGAATACAAATATAGTGATACCATCACCATGTAGTTTAATAAAAGAAAGAGCGTTCAAATAACAATTAAGGTGAAACACGGTCAACAAAATTACAAATCTCTTTATAATAAAAAAGATCCATTGTGTTGTAATATATCTTAAGGCATTATTACACCAATGTAATGCTCTCTGAATAAAGGAAGAGAAACATAGACTAAATGCCCCATTGTTATACACATAATACATAAAAGTTTAGATTGAAAGATAAGGATGGCAAATCAAAGGAGATAGAAAGACTTCGAGGGAGCAGTAGCCAAAGAAGCAAGAGCCAGCATTTTATCCATCGTGGACTAAAAATTGTGAACATAATAATTTCTGGTTGACCAATCACAAAGTCGGAGAAACGAAATGACAAACCTTTAGCTTCTCTAGATGGAAAGCGGGATCGATAATTTTTCTATGTTTGGCCCATTTGTCTTCTTCATAGGTTGCTAGTCCTTGTACCAATAATGCTGCAAATGGATTTCCATGAGGCTTTTGATACAAATAGTTTTTCGAGAATACTTCCTTTATAAGCTCAGGGTCCATGATTAGTACTTGTGGTTTTGGACCCAACCATATAAAAGATTTTTTCCCTGCAAGCATATGCATTAAGGACAAGTTTAATTGGGATTATGTTAAGCTTATATTATCATTCTCAATTAAATCAGCTTCATTAATCAAGACCTCTGTAACGATATAACACATGGGCCTAACTCAACCCAAAAGCTAGCTCATGAGAGGAGGATTGCTCAAGTCCATATAAGCAGACCACCAGTTCATTCCCCAACCAATGTGGGACTTTGACCCACCGGACACTGTAACAACCTCTACCTATGAGTAACCAAGTCCAGAGGCATATCCAGGATTTTGAGATGATGGATGCACTATTATAAAGGTTGATCTATGATATAAATTTGATCGGTTCGACATTTAGATTTTTACTATTGAAAACCGTTAAAATTGTAAAATTATAGGTCTAAAATTAATTTTGATATATATATATATATATATATATATATATATATATATTGAATTAATTAAAATGTCAAAAGTGCTACCAATTACCACTTAGAGAAGTGTTATCTAATTTTAGAAAGAAAAATAAAACAAGATAAATATAAAATTCAAATTTCTAACCTCGCAGAGAGAGGTGCACCCAGTCATAATCGCATTATGTGATACTCCGAGTGTGGGTTCATACATCTATATTTCAATATTTTAAAAAAAATATAACACTACTATATATGATCTCGGGAGGGGACCATGGGTTTACGTGAACCCGGTG
>JAJONR010008779.1:0-28945 GCA_029582245.1 Solanum etuberosum
TCCCCAATTCAATTTAGGGTTTCTTCAATGTTGTGGATTATGATGGATGTTGATCCAATTGAGTGGATATTGATTGTTTATGATTGAATTAGTAGTAAATCATGTTATTATGATAAAATTACATATTTAAATGCCTAACCCATGTCTAGAAATATGAAATTGAAGTAAGTGGGTGTTGTCCCTTGAAAGGGAAAATTGAGGATTTAGAGATGATCTTCTAAGATTGATGAAATGTATAGTAGATTACTTGAGATTAGGGCATATGAATATAAATTGAATGGGGCTATAGTATACATGTTGAATCATATTTAGTAATGCTTGAGTTTATGTCTATATAATGATATATGATTGGAGTTAGTTAAGAATAAAGCATGTGAGTAGAATGCCTTGAGACTTAGGTCTAGGAGATGCTTATGAGAGGTATTGCTTGAGAGTAAAGCTTGTAGTTATGAATGTTGATTCCTAGGGCCTTGAGAGTAAAGATAATGTGTTGAATTATAAATGTTAAGGCTTTGAGAGTAGAGCTTGCCTAAGAATGGAAGACTATATGTAGAATTGTTGTGGAACGACCTTACCCACCTAAGCTACATCATGAATATTTGATTGTATGAAGTGATAGAATCACTTGAGTTATGATGATATCCATGTCTAATTCTAGAATTCAGATGTGATGATTGAAAGAGAGATTTGAACATCAAGGAGGTAAAGTATGAGATTTATGCATGTTTTATGAATTCTATGTAGATGCTTTAAGAACACTTTGAGAATGAAGGGTCTATGGTTAGGATGTTGTTGTTATGTTGTGAAAAGATATTCTCACACATTATCTAAGAGATATCTTATGTATGAAACTTGGATTGGTTGTCAAAGACATCTTTCCATGAGACATGAGTTAAGTAAGGCTTAGTAACTATCTTATGGGGTGTATGCTTGGCCCAGAGTGGATATTGACAATGAGATGGAGGCTCACACCTAGTTGAGTCCAGGCTTCCAAATAAAAAGGGAGAACTCTTACATAGTAGAGTCTCGATTTTCCCAAAGTAGGTCTCATGAGATGGAAGCCTTCCCCTAGTGGAGTCCGGGTTTCTAGTAGCAATCTCTGTATCCAATGAACTAAGACAGACTTGAAAAAGTATCTCATAGGGTTCAAAAGCATTAATTAACTAATATATGCTTGAAGAAGTATCTCGTAGTGTTCAAAATAATAATTAACTAAGACATACTTGAAGAAGTATCTCGTAGTGTTCAAAATAATAATTAACTCAGACATACTTGAAGAAGTATCTCGTAGTGTTCACTATAATAATGGACTAACACATGCTTAAAGAAGTATCTCATAGTGTTCAATCTAATGAGGAACTAAGATGTGCTTAAAGAAGTATCTCATAGTGTTCAAACTAATGAGGAACTAAGATGTGATTAAGGAAGTATCTCATAGTGTTCAAAAGTAAGGGTTTTAAAAAGGGGACTAGTCTTTAACCAAGAAGTATGATTATGATGGCCTAAAGTGGTACTTAGTATGGGTGAGATTATGGGGTCTTATCCATGCATTGCACAAGTATGACTTAAGGTTACTTATGAAGTGTTTCTCTTATATGATGTTGATTTAGATGAATTGATTATGTCTATGACCATATTGTTATCTCTTATGCTTATAGTTTATGTCTTATGTTGACTAATGCTTATGTTATGCTCCTGTTGATGATTATGCTAGCTATCATATTTAGTACTTGATTGTACAAACGCATACTCTTTCCTACATTCTTATCAAACGTAGGGTCTGGCGATATTGAGTTTCATCCCCGTGGCTAGGTTCCTAGTAGATCAAGGAGTTGAAGACTTTGAAGTCCTCATAGCATCGAGGATTTGACCACCTTTCCTTTATGTCTTTCTTTTATGTTCAGACTTTTGTATGGGCTGCATCCCAAGGATCTTCATGTTTTAGATGGTTTGAGACAAAGTGTTATAGACTTCTGCTTGTTTTTTTTAAAGACTTTGATATTATGGAAAAGTGTTTTAAATTTTCGTATCATTTCTATTGCTTTATGTTATGATATGCTAAGGGGCTTGTATGAGAAATCTTAGGGTCCTTTACGCCTTGTTATATCTAGGGGGTACCCCTGGGTCGTGACAAACTTGGTAATCAGAGCACAAGGTTTAGAATGATTCTAGGATGTATCAAAACCACGTCTAGTAGAGTCTTGTTCATAAGTGTGAAGTGTGCCACATTTATGAATGGGAAGCGATGATTAGGAAATCTCACTTCTTCATTTCTCTAAGTCATGCGATAGAGTTTAACTCTATAAGGTCTTTCTCCTAATCCTTACTCGATGGTCTACAGGATATGACTACTCAAAGGGCTTTCGCTAGAAGGAATGAGGAAGACATGGTGGATCAAGAGGTTCCTCCACAAGCTCCGGTTGACCCTTTGGGTGAGAATGTGACTAATGCGGAGTTTAGGTCAACTTTCCAAATGTTGGCCCAAGCCATGACGGCACAAGTTAATAGGGAGGTGGTAGCTCCGGTGAACCCAATAGTGGGTACGGCCGCTTCAAGAGTGAGGGATTTTATGAGGATGAACCCTCTGGAATTTTATGGCTCCAAAGTTGAGGAGGATCCTCAAGAGCTTATAGATGAGGTGTATAAGGTACTTGCTATTATGGGAGTGACTCCGGTAGAGAAGGCGGAGTTAGCCTCTTACCAATTGAAAGGTGTTGCTCAAGTGTGGTATAATCAATGGAACGATGGTAGGCCGGTAGGAGCGGGTCCAATAGAGTGGGAAGTGTTCAAATCGGCGTTCCTTGATAGGTTCTTTACCCGAGAGTTGAGGGAAGCTAAGGTGGAAGATTTCATTAGCCTTAGGTAAGGTAGCATGAGTGTTAAGGATTATCCCTTGAAATTTACCCAACTATCCAAGTATGCTCCAACTATGGTGGCAGATTTGAGGAATAAGATGAGTACATTTTTGACGGGCGTGTCTGACATAGTAGAAAAATAATGTCGTACGACAATGCTCCATCATGATATGGATATCTCACGTCTTATGGTGTAAGCCCAACAAATGGAGGAATCAAAACTCAAGGAGAAGAATAGAGATGCAAAGAGGGCTAGGACCGGTGATGGGAACTTTTCTAATACAAGGTCCGATGGGCAAGGCCAACCTATGTTTGAACAAAGGTATTCCAGTCAAGATTCCCCCAATATCCCTAAGTATAACCAAGAGAAGGGTGGTGGATTCTCATTTCCTAAGTCAATTTGCACCAAGTGCGGAAGGAATCAAGATCGTAGGTGCCTAGCCGGCATGGATGGTTGTTATGGTTATGGAAAAAGTGGTCACAAAATAAGGGATTGCCCGCTGCTTAAGGCTAAAGGAAGAGAGGGCAAGCAACCTCCTCCTAGTGGTTCTAACTCCAATGCCCCAAGAAAAATAGGTTCTATGCACTTCAAGCTAGAGGTGAAGAAGAGTGTGCTCCCGATGTGGATCCCGGTATGTTGATAGCTTCTTAATTTATGTTTCTGATTTGCTAGATTTTGTTGGTTTGGTTACACTCCTATTATGCTCCTATGTGATTGTAGAACCCGTGTAGTCAAATCGTTAGTTCCCGAATGATCCTATATGAGAGTGGAAGGGAGAAGTCTATGCCAAAATTTTGGATTATGTCTAGTCTTAAGGATTGACTTTGAGGGTTGCATGTACCACCTAGTTAAGGTGAGGGAGAAAAGTTCAAGTGTTGACCAACTTCAAAGAGGTAGTTATCTTTTTAAGGTTGATCTTAAGTATGGTCATTATGAGTAGGGTGTTTAGATAATACCTAGATATGTTCGGTTAGTAGACTCTACCAAGGGTAGTATTATGATTAAGATGGTTCTGGATCGTCTTGTGTGCTAGATTTAAAGATTAAGCAATGTATGGATCCGACCTTAGTAGAATTGAAAGAGATGGTGGTTAGAAAGTCCGTTGAGGCTTCCTCCCAAGGGGGAGATGCTGTTCCTTGATGGCAAGGTCATTGTGTGTTCCTAATGTGAATGATTTGGGCTTACTTGAAATATCCCACCCATGAAGGGTGTAGTGAGTTTTAGTAAAAGAGGAAAGATTAGCCACGTTTTGTAGGCCCATGTGAGATCTTGAGACATGAGGTTAAGGTGCTTATGGGCTAGCTTTGCCTAGTGAGTTGGCATAGGTTTATCCGATTTTCCATGTCTCTAAGTTGAAAAGAGTGTGTTGGAGATCCAACATTCCTAAGTTCCTTAGAAGGTTTGGGGACTAGATGAGAGCTCTTCCTAAGAGGGAGTTCCGGTTAAGATGTTAGACCGGCTAGTTTAGCAAGTGAGAATTAAGGGAGAGTTTCTTGTGATTAGCTATTTATGTGAAGTCATGTTTGTTTATGTGTTGCCATGATTTTCCCTATATGATACATGTTCATGAAAGCTTGTTATTTAGAAAATGAGTTTGCATGATTGTTTTCCTCATGTTGTAGTGCCTTGAGTATGAGTTGCCTATAGACTTCATGAGATGAATTGATGACCATGCCTTAGATAGGAGTAGAGAGATTCCTCCATGAATGAATGCTTTTTGAGAGTAAAATTGCATATAGTCTCCATGAGTGTATGTTGAGCATGTTTTAGCTCGGAGATGGTAGTTTCTCCTTGACCATGATTAGTTACGAGATTTCATGCATAATGGGTTGTTAGATGAAGTTCCTACTTCCTTGTGTTGCATTTGAGTATGTTTAGCGTGGGGTTGAAGTTTTCCTCCTTGGTTGTGTGCATTTAGATGTGTTGCATGCATGATGGGCTGCTAGTCTAGAGTCGTTTCCTTTAAGAGGTGTTTAGAATCGTCATTCGAGGATGAATGTTCCCAAGGGGGAGATATTGTAACACCCTGTAGTTTAGTAGGCCAACTAGGGCTAAGAGTTAGGGCAACAAGAGCCAAGGAAAAGGGGCAAGAGCCAAGGCAAAGGGGAAAGGCCCAAGCTAAGGGCCAAGGCTGCCCCAAACTTTCCAAACACTGTCCCACTTCACGAGCACCACCACGGCTAGTGGTATGGCTCGTGGTGGCTAAGGAAGTAGCTACCTTGAGTTGCCCAACAATGGCTCACCTTCACGAGCCATTTCACGGCCAGTGGTGAAGACCACGGCTCGTGGGAAGGCTCGTGAAGATGCCTTAGTCTTATGGAGGCCAAGGCCTCATGGCCTAGCCACTGGTCAAAGACCATGATGAGGACCACAGCCAGTGGTGAGGACCACGGCTCGTGGTCCCTCTCATGAGCCCTAGGAGTAGGCTGCGTAGTGAAGGGCACTTTAGGAAATTCCGGTTTAAGTGGTTATTAGGTGAGGTCATTTTGCCTAGACTTTATACACCTATATAAGCTATTTTAACCCTTTAAACTCACCAATTAAGTCATTATTTCCAAAACCCCAAAAGAATCCCAAAGTTCCTCCTCTTAAATGTTTCTCTCTCAAGAACTTGATGAAGAAGATAGAGTTTAAAGCTTGGTCAAGATCAAGGCACCCAATCTTCTGAGATTTGTAAGGGCTTTGTAACCAAGGTATGATAGCTTATTCATCCATGGATTCTTCTATCCAAGGAGTCCCCTAGAATTCCCCAATTTGATGAAGAACTTCCCCAATCCAATTTAGGGTTTCTTCAATGTCGTGAGTTATGATGGATGTTGATCCAATTGAGTGGATATTGATTGTTTATGATTGAATTATTAGTAAATCATGTTATGATGATTAAATTACATGTTTACATGCCTAACCCATGTCTAGAAAGATGAAATTGAAGTAAGTGGGTTTTGTGCCTTGAAAGGGGAAATTGAGGATTTAGAGATGATCTTCTAACATTGATGATATGTATAGTAGATTGCTTGAGCTTAGGGCATATGAATATGAATTGAATGAGGCTATAGTATATATGTTGAAACATGATTAGTAATGCTTGAGTTTATACCTATATGATGATATATGATTGGAGTTAGTTAAGAATGAAGCATGTGAGTAAAATGCCTTGAGACTTAGGTCTAGGAGAAGCTTATGAGAGGTATTGCTTGAGAGTAAATCTTGTAGTTATGAATGTTGATTCCTAGGGCTTTGAGAGTAAAGCTAATGTGTTGAAATATGAACGTTAAGTCTTTGAGAATAAAGCTTGCCGAAGAATGGAAGATTATAGGTAGAATTGTATTGGAAGGACCTTATCCACCTAAGCTACCTCATGAATGTTTGATTGTATGAAGTGATAGAATCACTTGAGTTATGATGATATCCATGTCTAATGCTAGAATTATAGATGTGATGATTGAAAGAGAGATTTGAACCTCAAGGAGGTAAAGTATGAGATTTAAGCATGTTTTATGAAATCTATGTAGATACTTTAAGAACACTTTGAGAGTGAAGTGTATATGGTTAGGATGTTGATGTTATGTTGTGTAAAGATATTCTCACACATGATCTAAGAGCTATCTTATGTATGAAACTTGGATTTGTTGTCAAGGACATCCTTCCATGAAACATGAGTTAAATAAGGCTTAGTAACTATCTTATGGGGTGTATGCTTGGCCCCGAGTGGATATTGCCTATGAGATGGAGGCTCACACCTAGTTGAGTCCGGGCTTTCAAATAAAAAGGGGGAACTCTCACATAGTAGAGTCCGGGTTTTCCCAAAGTAGGTCTCATGAGATGGAAGCCTTCACCTAGTGGAGTCTAGGTTTCTAGTAGCAATCTGCATATCCAATTAACTAAGACATATTCTAAGAAGTATCTCATAGGCTTCAAAAGCATTATTGAACTAATACATGATTGAAGAAGTATATCGTAGTGTTCAAAATAATAATTAACTAAGACATACTTGAAGAAGTATCTCATAGTGGTCACAATAATAATGGACTAAGACATGCTTAAAGAAGTATCACATAGTGTTTAAACTAATGAGGAACTAGGATGTGCTTAAAGAAGTATCTCATAGTGTTCAAACTAATGAGGAACTAAGATGTGCTTAAAGAAGTATCTCATAGTGTTCAAAAGTAAGGTTTTTAAAAGGGGGACTAGTCCCTAACCAAGAAGTATGATTATGATGGCCTAAAGTGGTACTTAGTATGGGTGAGATTATGGGGTCTTATCCATGAAATGCACAAGTATGACTTGAGGTTACTTATGAAGTGTTTCTCTTATATGATGTTGATTTAGAAGCATTCATTATGTCTATGACCATGTTGTTATCTCTTAAGCTTATAGTTTATGTCTTATGTTGACTAATGCTTATGTTATGCTCTTGTTGATGATTATGCTAGCTATCATATTTAGTACTTGATTATTCTAACGCATACTCTTGCCTACATTCTTATCAAATGTAGGGTCCGGCAATATTTAGTTTCATCCAGTGGCTCGGTTCCTAGTAGAGAAAGGAGTTGAAGACTTGGTGAGTCCTCATAGCATCGAGGGTTGGATCACCTTTCCTTTATGTTTTCCTTTTATTTTCAGACTTTTGTATGGGCTGCGTCCCAAGGATGTTCATGTTTAAGATGGTTTGAGACAAAGTGTTATAGACTTCCTCTTATTTTTTAAAGCCTTTGATATTATGGAAAAGTGTTTTAAATTTCCTCATCATTTCTATTGCTTTATGTTTTGATATGCTAAGGGGATTGTATGAGACCTCTTGGGGTCTTGGAAGCCTTGTTACATCTAGGGGTTACCCCTGGGTCAGGTGTGGTACATTTGGGTACTTAGTGACTTTTCTGCCCTTCTTGACATTACATTGCCTGTTTTTTTACCTCTTTCATAAACAATTCTTACATCATCTTGTTTTATGCTTCTCTCCTTATGACTTATTTATGCGCGGATTGACTTTAACTTAACATTCTTGCTTGTTTCATATTTTCTTCATATTTTATTCAAGCATCATCCTTCTTTTGTTTTCTTTTTGATTTAGTCACACCTTTCACTATACTTATATCTTTTTCTTCTTCTACAAACAACTCTTTTGATACCCTTTTTGTAGTTTTACTTAACCATAGCCACCCTCAACTTATGTATTTTGCCTGAGTTGAGGTGAACAATGTCCAAGGAGGGACCAGGGCCAAAAACAATTTTATAGGGAAGGTGAGTTGGGTGTATTGAAAGAAATGGTATTCGTTAGGCTCAAACATTTGGATCAAAGGAAGCATTTATTACTTTTAATTGGTTGGTTTTAGGGTTTAGTGGACTCATTATCAACAACGGCCTATGATCAATTCCCAATTTCTAATCTGAATCATCTTAGCAAGACTCACAGGCAAGTTCTAGATTGGCATGCACTATATGAATATACAAACAGTCTCACACTCTCATGGCACAGTTTCACTATCAAATCATTAATGTATCAGGTTCAAGTCATAGCTTAAGTCATGTTGTCAAATCGGTTCCTATCATGTCATATCAAGATCCAACAAATACAACTTTATCAAGATCACAGATACAGCACATAAGCAAAATTTGGAGCGGGTATCATTTTCATGCTCTTATGCCATCATGGTTTCAGTTTTAGCTACTTCTACATTTATATTGTCCTAAATATGTCAGTTCAACATAAATTAAAACAGTTCCATGGGAAAAAAGAACACATGCAAGAAAACCCCAAGGAAGGATTGTGAGTTGGGTTACTTGAACTTCACCCTATCACACACAACCCAATTCACCCCACCCTCACAGAAAATATGTGCAATGTCCTCAATGCACAAAAATAAAATGTAATACATAGGGTTAGACAAACCTGTGGCACATAGGCGCCATAGAAAAATCAAGCTGTGGGTGGGTCTCGTTTCCCAGAACCCGCGGGAACAGCAAGAGTGACACCATCACTAATGCCCTCAGGAGTAGTTGGAACACCATCACTAGTGCTCCTCGATCTAGATGCACCCGCAACCAACTCTCTCACTCTCTGCTGCCTCAACTCCTCATCAACCATAGACTGCCTCTGGGCCACTTCAAACTCTTGCCTCTCCCTCAATCTGGACCTTTTCTTCTCCTTTGTATCAGTGGTGGGTCCAGAAGTATGTGTGCTCTTACCAGCCGCACGATGGGGGTCAAGGGAAGGTGCATCATCTCAAAATAAGGCAGTAAGCACCACCTCATCAGCATCTACCTCGGGTGTAGGCTCTGGGGAAACCTTCTCTAGAGCAGCAAGAGCATCAACATCACCTCTGATGTAATTCTCACTACGAATTACGAATAAAATGAGAAAATTAAAGACAAGAAATAAAGATAGATAGATAGACACAAAAAGAGGAAACAAAAAGCAACAAAAAGGTATATTAAACCTTAAGACCTCAATTAGCGAATTCTACAAGAAGCACCTAAGTCTTACAAAGACCTCGAGGGAATTGAATTCACCTCGCAACCGACGTTTCTAAGCAAAAATCAATTCAAGCTTGTACCAAGCTCTCAACACTCATACAAGAGTTCAAATATCAATATTCAAAATAGTCCACCTAAAAGAAGACCCCAAACTAGCTATTTATAATTTTAGACATTTATTACATAAGAGTCCCAAAAGTGGCCCGAAAAGGATGAAGCGCAATCTGGGTAGAGCTCGCCTAATGGGTTCGGCGAGTTGCCAACTAGGTCGGCGATGTGAACCTTCCTTCGAAGCACTCTTTAACTTTTGGCAATCTGGGGTCCTTGCCCAAGCCATTGGGGGAATCGCTGAATGGCTCCTGCTACTCGCCTAAAGTGGCGGCTTCAATCTTCTTCTTTGCACTTACCCAAGCGATATTCCATGCATGGGAGCCTCTCCTTGCCATCAATAAAAGTTCAAAAACCCCTAGCTTCAAGAACAATCCTTGCGTTCCTTAGGGGTCCACAGCTCGGCTTCGAGTTAGCGGCCTTGGTGCAACCCAAATTGCATCATTCTCTCCTTGAAAATGATTCATCCTCGAATCCAAATTTTGCAAAACCATGTAAAGTACAAACAATAGACGAATCCTCATAGCATGAGGGTTAGTACAATGGTTAGCATAAAAAACATTACACCAATGAGATTCAAAATCAAGGAACAACCAAGTATCTTCTAGTATCATGACTATTAAGACAATAGATGGAGAGTAAGGAAATCAGCTATTCTTCACATAAAAAGGATAATACCGCCCAAAAGATGACAGTTCTGTAACCTCAAATACTCCCAAACACTCAGCGGGGTCAAAATGATAATAGGTCCACAAAATTGGGTCATACGAACAAGTATAGACCACAATGATACCCGAACCAAATGCAATGCACCTTTAAGAAAAATAGAGGACTCATCATATGCAAAGAGATAGTGGAGAAAGGTGCCACATAAATAAACTTCAATCAAATTGTTCTCAAGTTTAGCCTCTACTTTAGATACTATAGAATCACAACTCATACGAAGCATTGGAACACAAGGAAGAAGTAACAGTTATCACATAAGCATTCCCTTTCATCTTAACACTAACCTTTCCAATAAATGTACTATCATCTTCACAAAAGAGATTTTCATCTTTGGAAAGTGTTTCATCACACCATAGTGGATTCTCAAACAATTTAACAAGACTTGTGAGATTTCCATCTTTGGAAAGTGTGTCATCACAGCATATTGGATTCTAAACAATTTGACAACATTTTCAACACACAAAGATGCCACATTGGAAGCATCATCACATTTATGACATGGAGTGAACCGAGCCATCTTTGAAAACACACAATAACCATTAAGAGCATCAATCATATCATCTATTCTAGGGATAGGATGACGATACTTTACTGTGATTTTGTTGATGGCCCGACAATCAACATAAAAATGCCATGTTCCATCTTTCTTTGGAACCAAGAGAACCGGAATGGCGCACGGGCTCATACTTTCTCTCACATAGACCTTGTTGAGGAGTTTCTCAACTTTCCTTTGTAGCCCTTTGGTGTCTTCCGGATTACTTCGATATGTTGGCTTGATTGGCAATTGTGAGCCAGGCACCAATTCAATTTGGTGCTCAATTCCCCGAATAGGGGGTAATCCATTTGGGAGTTCCCTTGGGAAGACATCCTCATAATCTTGCAAACAAAAGAAAATAAAATTTGGGAGAGAAGAATGAGATTGGTTAGTTTGCGACGCATGATCCCTATGTGTGATAAGGATCAATGAACTTTTGACCTCAACTTCTTCCCTTATCTCCTTATACTTAGTCAAAAACACTTTGGCCTTTCCCCTCAACTTCCTCCTTTATTCCTCTTCATTGCCCTCGACCTCCACATGCTCTTCCTCATCCCTCTTTTTCTCTCTCAACTCATTCATCTTTTGATACACTTCATTGACTTGAGAGGGTGACATAGGATGAAGAATATATTTATGCTCATCCAACACAAATGAATATATAATGGTTCTTCCCTCATGTTTGGTCGAACGATCATATTGCCAAGGTCTTCCGAGTAGTACATGACAAACTTGCATTGAGACCACATCACATAGGATCTCATTTTGGTACTTCCTAATTTTGGAATTGATCAACACTTATCTATGAACCCTCAATTCTCCACACTCACTCAACTGCTGAAGTTTGTAAGGTGTAGCATGCTTAGTGGTAGGAAGTTTCAAGAAATCCACTAAAGTGGTGCTAGAAACGTTTGCACAACTTCCACTATCACTGATCAAAGAACATACCTTATCTTTGATGAGACACTTGGAATGGAAAAGATTCTCTCTTTGACTTGGGTCATCCTTGGCCTTGCTAATCATAACTCACCTTACCACGTACAATGGTATGGTGAACTCTCCTTCTTGGGGCCAAACCTCTTCAATTGGTACTTTCCTCATCAAGCCATTAGGACGATGACATCTTTTCCCTCACAGGTATCTTGTTCCTCATCTTCATCACCTTCAAATTCATCATTTTCTTTGGTTTCCTCTTCACAGCCCTCTTCTTGATCTACCCTTTCAGCAAGGTACACCTCCTTAAACTAGAACATTCAATCGATTGGCCAATTTACACATCATATGTCCCCATCCCCTACACTTGTGACTTTAATTCCTTTCAGAAACTTGGTAGGGTCCTTATTACCTCCTTCTCTTGGTGGGTACCTTAGAGTGTTTCCTTCAAATGGTTTCTTCCCGTAAGGCTTATCAAAATCCTTGTTTTTGTTCCAACCCGAAGATGTTTGATCTCCCTCTTTGTCCTTACTCCAAGAATTTGAAGATGAAATACCCTTGTACTTATGTACTTTATCCTCTTTGAGTTCCCGATCTACCTCATTAGCCGCTTCAAAGATGTCATTCAAGTTAGCAAACTTGTGAATAGTCATCTCAGAAGAGAACTCTTTGCTCAATCCTACCTTGAAGCGATTAACGACATTCTCTTCATTCTCTGTGTATTCTAGCTTCAAGATCAAATTTTGGAACTCATCATAATAGGCTGTAACAATTTTGTCTCCTTGCTTAAAATTGTACAATTTAGCAAGTAACTGTTGTCGATACCTTTCCGGTACATACTTGACTCTCATAAGGGCTTTCAATTTGGTCCATGGTAGAGGGTGTCAATCTTGAAGTACGAGATGATACCTTTTAATGTATTCCCACCACGTAATAGAAAACCCTTCAAATTGAGCAATGTCAAAATAACTTTTCTTGACCTCGGTCAAATCATTGACTTGGAAGATCCTTTTACAAAGCGACTCCCATTCTAGATAAGCATTGGGATTGCATTCCCCTTTGAAAGATGGAAGACTAGTCTTGATAAAATTGATACCCACATCTCGGCCTTCATTTCCACCTTGGTCGTTTTTATAGTAACCTCTTTGGAATTCCCCGTGATATTGGTTACTATGTTCTTCTCTCAATTCTTGACCATACTCTTGATTGACATAGTCTTCTCGTTGTTCTCCTCCTTGAGGTTGGTTATCATATGGTCTTCTCCCATGTGGTACCGGACCAAATCTACCTCCTCACCCTCTATACCCCATTTGACCTATTAGTCGATTCCTTGGAGCTTCATTCCGTGGCACTTCTTCACCTTCACCTTCATATCCCCCTTGGTACTAATTATCCCTCACCTCTATCACGGGAATTGGTTGGGTTTGTGGCATTTGGTAGGGTGGATTTTTGGTTAGTGGCGCTTGGTAAGGTCGGTTTTTGGTTGGTGGAGCTTCTTGATAGAGTGGGGATTGGAAAGGTCGATTGGCATTTTGAACATTGGAATCGAAACGGATTGGCGTTGGGTTTAATGCTTGATGGAAGGCTCTGGGTATGATAGTAGGAGAAATAGTGTGGTCGGGCCCACTTGTGGAAGCATGAAAAGTAGATTGTAGGGTGGAATTAGTAGAGTTAGTTCGACCCTCCACATTGTTCATTCTATCATCCATCTTTGACACACTACCTTTCATGGTGGCCATTTATCCTTCCATGTTCTCCATCCTCCATCCCATATTAGTAATCGCCTCCATTATAGATTCCAAAGTAACCCCTCCCGTTGGCGGTTGGGTTTCACTTCCGGTTTCCATTGTACCTAGCAATAATACAACTCAACAAAAACAACAAACAACGTTAGCGTTAGTAAAATGAACTAACAATCACTCGTGTTTACACACCTTTGATTGCCTCTCAAATTAGCTCGGCTATGGTTGAAGATTGCTTATACTCGGTTGATCACAAAGTGTCAATCTCTACTCTTGGCCGGAATGGATTATTTTTTCAAGAAGGACGGACGACTCGATAAAGCAAAATGGACTTGAATCAAAAAGTTAACTATGAAGTAAAATGAAAAAAGTATGAAAAGAAATGGAACTTAGCAAAGAAGAGAATTCAAGAACCAATAATTAACAAGTAGATTAATTACGAGTTGAAAATTAGTTTGGGAATCTTGAGAACGATTGAGAATTAAAAAAAACTAAGGAATTAGAACCTGAGATTAGTGGCATAAAATGAGTTTTCCATCGCCAAATGCACTGTTTTCTTCGCCAAAGTTGAAGTTCAGCTCGCCAACTTGAAGTTTAGATCGCCATAATTTACAGACTGTCAAGGCAAGTTGGTGATCTGGGTGGAAGTTTGGCGATGCGTCGAGTGGAGTTTGGCGAGCAAAGTCGAGCTCGCCGAAAGTTCCAGTAGGTGCACCTGAAGACCTCTGAATTTTGTGCTCTTGTGGTCCCCCCTGTACTTTTTCCTTTATTCCTTACCACTTTTGGTAAATTCCCTTCTATACTAACACTTATCCACTTTCTTTTTCCTTTTCTTTTTGGATTAAAACAGTTTTTTTGAATCTACATTCTTCTTGAAGATTTGAATGTTCTTCAAGAACACTACGAACAAGATGAAGACCCAAAATAAAACCATCAACGATTTTAGCTCAGAATTTCACAAAATTTTACATACAAGCTCCCCTTGATGTAGGGAACAGACCCCAATACTTTTTATCTTTCAATTCCTTGCCAAAACATTCAGATTTCAAAACCTATTTGTACATTCTTCAAGCTTCTTCACTCAACAATAGTGGAACCTCCAATAATACTCCAATCAATGCGAAATCTCAGATTTAGACTCAAGTAAGGTTAGGGAACACTAATCTAACCTTAGAAACTTCAAACAAGACTCAAATCAACAAAATATTTTTTGGGGTTTTCTTCAAAAATGATTTTGACTCTTTTTTTGTAGAACACCCATGAATAGAATCGTAGGAACGAATCTAAGCTCAGCTCTGATACTAAATGATGTAATTCTCACTACGAATTACGGATGAAATGGAGAAATTAAAGACAAGAAATAAAGATAGATAGATAGACACAAAAAGAGGAAACAAAAAGCAACCAAAAGGTATATTAAAACATAAGACCTCAATTCGTTAATCCTACAAGAAGCACCTAACTCTTACAAAGACCTTGAGGGAATTGAATTCACCTCGCAACCGACATTTTAAAGCAAAAGTCAATCCAATCTTGTACCAGGCTCTCAACACGCATACAAGAGTTAAAATATTAATATTCAAAATAGTCTACCTAAAAGAAGATCCCAAACTAGCTATTTATAGCTTTAGGCATTTATTACATAAGAGGCCCAAAAGTGGCCGAAAAAGGATGAAGAGCGATCTAGGTCGAGCTTGCCTAATGGGTTCGGCGAGTCGCCAACTAGGTTGGCGATGTGACCCTTCCTTGGAAGCACTCTGTAACTTTCGGTGATTTGGGGTCCTGACCCAAGCCATTGTATGAATCGTCGAATGGCTGTTGTTGCTCGCCTAAAGTGGAGGCTTCAATTTTCTTCTCTACACTTCCCCAAGTGAACTTCCAAGCATGGGAGCCTTTCCTTTCCATCAATACAAGCTCAAAAACCCCTAGCTTCATGAGAAATCCTTGCGTACCTTGGGTTCCCCATCATGACTTTGAGTGAGCGGCCTTGGTGTAATCCAAATTGCATCAAGCTCGGAGTCTGGCTAACTCCGTCTGGAAAGTACTCAAATCAAATGTAGGCTGAGGCCTCTGCATCGTCCTAAGATCAAATGCATCGATATTTTGATGCTCCGCCTGAATCTTCGCATCCACTGCAGCCCCCATCCTTTCTTCTGATCCCTCAAAAAACTTCTTCATCCAAGGTCGCATATGCTGAAGAAGAGTGGCCATCTGAGTTTCCAACTTCTGGACTCGAGTAATTGGCAGCATCAAAAACCCAGAAGGGGTAGTAGCACAGGGTGTGCTCGCAGCATGATTGGAAGAAATTGAAGGGGAAGCCTGTACATCGGCTTCCGTCATTGTGGCAGGAATAGTATCATCAGCTGCTCGCTAAACCCCAACCTGCTCAATATCAACAGCCACATCATCACCCAAGGGTTGAAATTAAATCTGTATACCTTTTCTCGGAGCCGCTAGGTTCACATCATACTTAATCAAACCCACATCAACAGTCTTGACTGCCTCAACCAGCCAATCACAATGCCAATAAAGACTGTAGCCTCCCTGAAGAGACGAAAGATCAAACATGGGAAAGGCATAGTAGTGGTCCACCGGAAGGCCCTCTCATGAATCTCTGCAATAATAATCCTGGAGAAGTCGATCTCTAACCCTACCATCAATGTTGCAAGCATCACCGCACGGTCCTAATTGTCAATATTGTCCGCCTGTGTGGGGGACAGTCTGTGTCATATGATGGACCACCAAAAATTTTCCGCAAAGCTCAATGTCACCTTCCTGGTTGGTTGTGTCGTATCACGCATCCACTGAGTGCTCTCTCCCTCATCTGCAATGTGGCGAGACATCAAGCATAATAACTACTCCCTTTGATCTGAGTCTCTGAAAAATCTGCCCTGTACTATCCCCATCCTCTAGTCGTACTTGGCTGTATTAACCAGTAGAGCATGTGTGAGGCCGTAAATAAAACGGCAGATTATGGTCTCTGAGATGTCAACAGGTACACCCCTCACTATAGTAGTCAGCAACGGAGGTTGAGCCAAAGGCTTGGCTCGTCGTGGTATAATATTATGTAATGTGGCTGCATAGGAAGCATAGAACTCCCACACTATCTCCTCGCTATACTTTCCCGGACTCTCCGACATCCACTCACATCCGTGCTTCTTGAAAAGCTCATGATTATCAGGCACGGTGTGGAGGCTCCTAGTAAGTACCCGTTGCTCCATAATAATGGTACGGGCTAACCTTTGCTGCTCGTTCACATATAAACCATCCGTGTTAATCTGGAACATGCCCTTGAAAGCTCAGTAGATAGGTGTATCGGCTCATATATTAAACCGGGAGGGTCATGAACCTCGCCAGAACTAGTAGCATTCGAAGCTGAGGCAGCAACTAAATCAGAGCTGGAGCAAGAACTGGAGCTAGACTGTGACTCCCTATTCTCCGTATGTGAAGGTTGGACCCCCTCCTCAGACTGGGGGCAATCTCATGACTAAATGAGATCTCCTCATCCGACACCACAACTTGCCTAGACCAGCGCCGTTTGGTCAAAGATGCAGTGGAGGATCCTCTAGTATGCTCAAGTTCGTACTACGACCCACTGGAGTGTTTTATCAACCGGAGGGAAGGAGCCACAGACTTTGACTTTCCGTGTCTCTTGTAAGTGTTTAATATTTTTGGGTGCCATTTCACCTGTTAAAGACTTATTAGTATTCAATCAAACAAAAACAAGACAAGAAAAAAATTGTACAAATAAATTTGAAACTTAATTTTTTTTTGGGATAGTAGCTGTTTTGGAGACCCACGGTAGGTATCTACGGGCCGTCAAGTGAACGACGGACCGTTAGTGCCCATCGTAGGTTGGGAAGCCAACTTTTGGATCTCTGAAGTTGGAACCACGGTCCACCAGAATTGTCCGTCGATTGAACGACAGACCGTTAGCTAGACCGTGGTTCACAACTTAGGCTACTTTGATGTGTGGCTGATCAATGGACCAGACCTACGGACCGTGTATGAGAACCGTAGACCACTACACCATCAATTATTTTGAAGATTCTTCTTTGATTTCCTGCACACGTAGTAAACATTAGGGCTTCACTTTTATATTTTCTTGACTGTTTTTAGACACGGACCCTATTCTACCCTAATCTAGCCAACACTAAAACTCAAAAACAATAAAATTCCATAGAAAATAATCAAAATTCATAAAAATAAATAAAAACTCCTAAAATTGACTAGACTTTACATCTTGGTTTGCCTCCCAAGTAGCGCTTGATTTAACATCGCGGCACGATGCAGATGTCTTGATTACTCAGACTTCATCAATACCCCATTCTTCTATCACATATTTGACTTCCTCAACTTTCCTCAAGTAGATTTGTATCCTTTGACAATTCACCTTGAACATCGTTCCATCATTTTTCTCAAGTTTAACCGCTCCGTGTGGAGATTCTTGTATCACTTTGAATGGCCATGTCTACTTGGATTTGAGTTTGCCAGGAAACAAGCGCAACCTTGAATTGAATAAGAGTACCAAGTCACCAGGAACAAACTCTCGCTTATCAATCTTTTTATCATGGTACTTTTTCATATTTTACTTATACAAGCCTGAACTTCCATACGCTTTTAGGAGAAACTCATCGAGCTCATTCATCTCATTCAATCTTTGACTTGATGCGGCACCCCAATACAAATTCAGCTTCTTGAGTTCCCACATCACTTTGTGCTTTAACTCTACAGGAAAATGACAAGGCTTCCCATATACAAGTTGGTAGGGGGACCTACCTATGGGAGTCTTGAATGCAGTGCGATAGGCCCATAGAGCATCATCAAGCCTTTTGGCCATTCAGTTTTGTTTGCATTCACAGTCTTTGCAAGGATTTGCTTGATCTATCTATTTGAAACTTCAACTTTCCCGCTGGACTGCGGATGATAAGGGGTTGCTATGCTATGACGAACATAATACTTCTCAAGCAACGCTTTGAATAACTTATTACAGAAGTGAGAACCTCCATCGCTAATAATCACCCTTGGTGTACCAAATCTGGAGAAAATATTCTTTTTCAGAAATGCGGTGACAGTATTCCCCTCATTGTTTGTAAGCGCAACAGCTTCCACCCATTTAGACACATAGTGAACCGCTATAAGAATGTACGTCATCCCGTATGAGCTCACAAATGGACCTATTAAGTAAAGACCTAAAACATCAAACAATTCAATCACAAGTATCAGGTTCATTGGGAATTCTTGTTTCCTTGAAATACCTCTTTCTCTTTGACAACGATCACAAGACTTGGCGAAGTCATGAGCATCTTGGTGAATAGTAGGCCAGTAATACCCACACTACAAGATTTTATGAGCAGTTTGGATACCACTATGGTGCCCACCAACAGGAGATGAATGACATACCTCTAATACACTCATCATTTCCACCTCCGGCACACAACGACGAATAATCCCATCAGCACAAATTCGAAACAAGTAAGGCTCTTCCCAGAAAAATCTTTTCACATCAGACATGCATTTTCTTCTTTGGTAGAACGACAGATCGGAAGGCACCAAATCACTTGCCAAGTAATTTGCGAAATCTGCGAACCAAGGGATAAGATCAATAGAAGTATCCAATACATGTTCATCGGGGAATACATCATTTATCTCAACTCCATTAGCCAACTTCGTCATTGCCTCTTCTTCTAGTCTGGACAAGCTGTCAGCCTCTTGATTTTCTTTCCCCTTTCTATCCTTCACTTCAATGTTGAATTCTTGCAATAGTAATACCCATCTAATCAGTCTTGGTTTTGCATCCTTCTTTGCCATAAGATACCTCAATGACGAATGATCAATATGCAAAATAACCTTAGTGCCAAGCAAATAGAATCTAAACTTCTCAAACGTGAAAACCACAGCAAGCAATTCTTGTTTAGGAACAATATAGTTCTTTTGAGAAACATTCAAAGCTTTGCTCGCATAGTATATAGGATGAAGAATCTTCTATCGCCTTTGACCCAATACTACGCCAAGTGCCACCTCACTCTCATCAGATATCACTTCAAACGGTTGTCCCCAATCTAGTGAAATAATGATTGGTGCGGAAGTCAACTTCTCTTTCAGCCCCTCAAATGCTCTCATAAAAGCATCATCAAACTCAAACTTAGACTCTTTTTTGAGTAGTTAGCACAACGGGTGTACGATTTTTGACAAATTATTTATGAACCTCCCATAGAAAAATGCATGCCCTAGAAAACTTCTAATAACTTTTACAGAGATGGGTGGTGGTAGTTTTTCTATTACTTCAACTTTTCCTCTATCAACATCAATTCCTTTCCGTAAAATTTGATGGCCCAGAACTATACCTTCTTTCATCATAAAGTGGCATTTCTCCCAATTTAGCACAAGATTGCACTCTTCAAATCATTTCAGCACTTCACCTAAATGAATCAAGTAGTCATCAAATAAATCACCAACTACAGAAAAATCAATCATAAAAACCTCAATTGTGTCCTCCACCATATCAGAAAATATTTACATCATGCAACGCAGGAAAGTTGCCGGCGCATTACACAACCCGAATGGCATCCTTTTTAAAGAAAAAGTCCCATAAGGAAAACTGAAGTTGGTCCTCTTTTGGTCTTCCGAATCTAAAGAGATCTTATTGTAGCCCGAGTACCCATCTAGGAAATAGTCCCTTTCCAGCAAGACGATCTAGCATTTGATCCATGAACGGCATCGGGAAGAGATATTTTTCAGTCCACACATTCAGCTTGCGATAGTACATACAAACTCTCAAACCGGTCACCGAACTCATTGGAATGAGCTCATTCTTTGCATTAGGAACCACAGTGATTCCTCCCTTCTTCGGCACACATTGCACAAGACACACCCAACTACTATCAGCAATAGGATATACAACTCCAACATCCAACCACTTAATGTTTTCTTTCTTTACAACCTCTTGCATTGGTGGATTTAATCTTCTTTGATGCTCAATACTTGGTTGCTATCCGGCATAAGTAGAATTTTGTGAGAACATTTACCCGGTGGGATACAAATAATATCAGCAATAGTCCATCTGATAGCCCTTTTAAATCACTTCAAGACCAATATCAATGACTTCATTTGTCCTTCATTCAAGTCAGCAACAATTATAACAGGCAAAGTGCCATTTTGGCTTAGAAACACATACTACAAATCAGATGGAAGGGCCTTAAGTTCCAACTTTGGAGGCTCATCAATAGATGGTTTTGCAGGCGGAGTGTCTCAATATTTCGGATCCAGATCCAGCTTCTTTGGTTGACGCCGAGAAATATTTACCCCATCGAGCGCTATAACTAGCTCATCATATACAATCAATACCATCGCAATCAAAGTTCATGATCACAACCGCTAGTGCTTGAACAACCAACCTCTCTTCAGTAGACACTTCTGGTTCTTTCTCTGCAATATGATTTACTACCGACACCGACTTAAGGTCACTTCCATGCTTCATAGATCTACAGATATTAAAAGTTACCTCTTCATTGCTCAAATGGAACTTCATCTTCCCTCTTTCCATATCAACTAAAGCATGCCCAGTAGCAAGGAATGGTCTCTCTAAGATGATGGGGCCCTCAAAGTCAACCTCACAATCCAATATCACAAAATCCACTGGAAATATGAATGCTTCAACTTTCACAAGGACATCTTACAGTATCCCAATAGGCTTCTTCACAGTTCAATCTGCCATAAATAGCCGCATTGTAGTCGGTTTGGGGGCTCCCAAACCCAACTTCTTATATATAGACATCAGATTAATGCTAGCACCTAAGTCACATAGGGCCTTTGCGAAATACAACATACTGATAGTACATGGAATTGTAAAGGCTCCAGGATCCTCATTTTTCATTACTAATGATCTACAAGCAATAGCGCTACAATGTTGCAACTTGTCATCACCTTTGAAACAGATAGCCCTCTTCTTAGTCACCAAATACCTCATGAACTTTGCATAACCTGACATTTTCTCAAGTTCTTCAGTCTAAGAAACATTTATGGATAATTGCTTTAGCATAGCTATAAACATGTGATACTTTCCTTCTTCTGCTTTCTTTACCAAACTTTATGGGAAGGGAGGTGGAGGTATCGCCATAGGGATGATCTTTTGTGTCACCTCAGCCTCCTTCTCATTGTGGTATTTCGGCTGCTCAACTACCTCAACTTCATCCTCATCTTGCTCTTTTGTACTTTCCACTCCAGTCGGCATATGATGAGCTATAGTCTGCTTTCCACCTCTAGTAGTCGTTGTCGTACAATGTCCATCATTCTTTGGATCCTGGATAGTGTTACTAGGATGTGTGCCTAACTGGCGCGGATTTACACTTGCGGATAACTGACTGAGCTGTCGCTCAATTTTCTTAATCGACACTGCATGTGACTCAATTTTCTGCCCAATGCCCGATAAATCATTTTGCATTTCTTTCACATTGTCATCCGCAACATCAAACCTTTTCATCATCTTATGCATCTTGTCTTCTATGCGGTTCATGTTTGATAATGTATCTCAATTTCCAGGTGGAACATAAGGTCCACTTTTATCATTTTTGTTGCCATACCCATTCCGGTTGTAGTTGTTGTCACAATTGTAGTTCCCTTCACAATTGTAGTTACCATAGTTCCGACCTTGATTTTCTTGACCTTGACACTAATTATCCGAATTGAATCCTTGGTTGGTAGTCCAGAAACCCCACGTCTGATTATTCACAAGATTCGCATCCTCCTCATAAATGTACTCATCAATAAGTGGTGTTCTATTCTGGTAGTTCACAACATTTACTTTCTCTGCACTTCCGCTCACATGTTTCAATACCAAGCAAACCTCTCAATTGGACCATCTCCTCAAGAATATATCATTGGACTGACTTGGTATGGTTTGGACAGTAAACGTGCTCCTTCCAGTATTTTCCTTTCTAGTGCTCTATGACTTGTTATTCTTGGAGATTTTTTCAAGTTTTTTGTCGATCTCTTGGAATGTGCATGCTCTTTAAGATCCTCCAGAAATAGTATCTAGCACAACTTTTCCATTATCACCTTGCCCTCTGTATATATTATCTTTTAATGACTCATCATCTATGCGGTGGTTTGGTACACTCCTCATAAATCCAGTGAATCTATCCCATGAGATGCTCACCGACTCTCCTTGCAGTGCTACGAAGTTATTGAGTTTATCCTTGAGATTTAACTTCTTGGAAAGCGGAAAATACTTCTCCATAAATACCCTGTGCAGCCCATCCCAAGTCGAGATTGAGTTATATGGCAATTCAGATAGCCGTATTGTAGCGTCACTTGTCAATGAAAGTGGAAACACCCTTAAGCCGATCGCATCCATGTCTAAATCTGGTCGCCCCACACTTCTCAAGCAGACACTTTTCAATTTGCATATGTGACCGTATGGATCTTCCGAGGGTAACCCAACAAACAACCCTCTAGCGGTAAGCATTTGCATCAAACTGTTGGTCAACATAAAAGTATGTCCGGGAGGTAGTGGAGGGACAACTATAGCACCAGTCGATCCCAAAAAAATATGATCAACCTTGTACTTATCGCAAACATCCGATGCCGGCTGATTTTGAACTCTTTCTGCATGTCTTTCTTGTAGATCACCCTGAACATGTCCAGGCACGTTCAAGACTCCAAAAGTTTGCAAACCAACTCCACCCCCTTGACTCGCTCCGATTGGATTATTCTGTACGTCGAGATTTAGGCCGCTTCAAATCATTCTTTTGAGGGTCCTTCTTAATTTATGATCGTGGGGAGTCAGGGGATTTCCTTGACTCCGTTTACTTGGCATACACTAGAGATAAGAAATGTAGAAAACAAAAACAAAACAAAACGTAAAATCTGGAAATACTTGACTAAAGTTCAATAACGAAATTAGTCTAATCTAAAAGCCGTATTCCCCGGCAGCGGCGCCACAATTTGATACACCCAGATTACACCTTCCTAAAGAAGTATAAGCAGTCCTTGTCAAATAAAGAACTTAACTTTAGGTTAGGGTCGATCCCATGATTAATATGGTTTAGACTTAGGCTAATTTATGGTTATCTAATTTTAGTCAAATTACTTCCGTAAAAGGGGGGATTTGTAAATGACATAACAATTGATTGATTTGTAGTAAACATAAAAAGTAATCACAATTCGCAGTTTGAAATATCAATATCAACTGAAAACTAGAGTACATGTGTTTCCCACAGGTTCTTAACGCGGTAATTCCAAAAATAGTAATTCTATCCTAGTGATAACATGCAAGGTTGGTAAGTTAGGTATCTCCTAAGTGATTGATCGTCCAAGTAGGTAATTTCACCACACAAATTGATCGGTCTACGGGTGTATGCTTTACTAATCCTTACCCTTAACCCAAATTAGCCCTCGCAAAAGGTGGGTCAGGCTATTAAATAAAAGAATATCACATCTAAATCTCCATTGTTCAAACCCTTTTTCATTCATTACTTCCTTGATCGGGCAAGTAGGAATGAGGTGAGTTCTAACGTTCTGTACTATTAAAAAGCATTCAAAGAGAAAGGATTAACAATACATGCATAAACACTATTCAAGAATTACTTAATTATTGGTTTTACTTTGTTAATTACTCATGGTTCCCACAACCCTAGTTATGGATTTAGCTATTCATGCTTGAGTTATCACAATTTATATTAGTGTTTGAAATAGAAATCATTAACTTACAATTAGAATAGATGAAATCTGAAATCTTGAATTGAAAATTAAAAGCGAATTGCATAAACAAACTTTAAGAATTAAATGACAAAATTATTTGCAAAATAATTCTCAAAGCCAAAAATAAAGTATAACAAAAGGTCTAACGTATCAAAATAAAAAAAATATAACTTATATTTATAGAAACTAAGTCCAGTTTGAGAAGCTTTGATCGACGGTAGTCCACCGACGGTCAGTGAATAAATAAACGGTTCGTGGTTAGCTCCGTAGTTTAGCAGTTGAACAAAATCTTATGGTCTTCAAACGACGGTCATAAACTACGGCTCGTAGCTCTATGCACGGTCTTTCCTGTCCATTCGTTGTTCAAGTACTGGAACTCATCTTTTTTGAATCAATCGATGGCCATCATTCATGGTCCGTCACTCAGCATACGGAGCGTCATTAGTCTCCGTGGTTCCACACTTAGTCAGATTTCCTTGAACACTCCACCAACGTTCTCCACCTTCAGCTCGTTAACTGAACGACGGCTCGTAGGTGGGCTCATCTATTGCAATTTTCTGCTGGTTCAGCTACGTTCAACTTTAACTGCTCCAAACCTGTCTAATAACAAAGAGGAGTAAGACGCATGTAAACCTCAAGTATAACACATCAAAAATACCGTAAACTCATGGTACATCAGTTTTCCAGTCTACAAGATCGTAGTCCATCCGAAAAATGTCAGAGACATACCAAAGTCACAAGGTGCATGGGTCTAAGGATAAACTAGTCTATCCTAGATTAAGGCAAAAACATGATATAACACTCAAATGTCCTCCTTAAAATCAATTAAAATGAACAACAATCGTACTGAATGAAAACCCAATGAAGAATCGGGGTCGAATCTCACAATGAATTATATATCGTATAGAATTCTTATCAAGAAATTCAAATTGTAAAATTCTCATTTACAATAGTATGAACAGTTGGATGGATGATTCCATCAATTTAATAAAAGATTTGGTTATCAATTGGCATAGTTAATAAAACTTCACAAGAGTTAACAAGCAACCTAGGGGTGTGGAGATTTGAAATCGATGTCACATAGGGGTAATTGTGCTGCTCTACAGTGATGAATATTTATCAATAGGCTAGGTCATCTTCAATGATGCTAATCATCTTTCGATCTCAAATCATCTATGCATAGAATCTTCATTCGGTCTCATCTAAATGCTAATCTAAAAAACCCTATGCCTTACTTTATTTTCTCGTTTGATGAAGAAATAAGGTAAATAGATATGATCTATAAACTATATTTTCAAAGAAGTTACAGACATCAAACCTAAATTTCTAGCATTGGACTAATTACCCACTCTAATCAATCTCTTTCGAGCATCGACTGGATATCGAAAGTAGGAATTAAATTTGCAACCTTCACCCATAAATTTACCCTATGCTAATTAGCCCAAATTCATGTATGATAAACAACAAAACAAATTATAACGCAATACCCATTACATTAAATCAAAACCCAACCCCATAATTGCACCCCTAGATCTTGGGGTTTTCGTCACCCATCACAAAAAGCAAAGAAAATATACCTTCATGTAAGCATCCATGAGAAACATGAAATTAAGCAATTACAAGTAAACCCACTTTGGATTAAACTTAAATTTATCAAATTCCAGAGCAACGTTGAAAAACCCCCAAAGCTAAAAAGTGTTCTTCACAAAGGTCAAGTGTTCTCTCAAAACTCAAAATATTTCTCACTCTTTCTAATTTTTAGAACTCTCTTATTTCTCTCTCCTTTGGGCTATTTATAGTTTTCCAAATTGAGCCCAAATCTCAATGCGCGTCTCATTTGCCGACATTAGTTGGGCTCACTAAGCTCGTTCGATGAATTACCTCATGTGCTTAAGCTCGCCTTTTTATGCTCTAGGCTTCAGGTCTTTGAACTTTTATCGGCGAACTCGTTTGAGTCTGCCTTTCACTTTCGGTGAATCGCTAATTACCACCTGTGTTCACCTTTCGAGCATTTAATATTTCTCTTTGCACTGTTATTTTCAACGACGTTCAGCAAGGTACCCTTTCTTCTTTGGTGCATCGCTTTCTCTATTGGAGTTCTCCGACCTGTTTCGATAGACACAAGTGTTGTGCACTGTAATTTTGGGTGAGTTTATGCTCACTAGGTGTTCGCATTTCTCGTTTGGCGATCAACGATGTATAGTTTGCACTTATTTTGGTATTTTTGGAAATTCTTTCTAACATCAATATTTGCCTTGTCCATTTGCCTTCATATATGCATATCATCATAATAGGACAAATTAGGCATTGAGTATGCTAATTATCAAGCTAAATAGACCTCAAATTAGTGCAAATCTACCACTTGGTAACGCTCAAATAACCCTCTAAATCCAATTAAAAGAGTGAGCGATCGTAGTTAGTAAACAACCAATGAAGAGTCAGGGTCGAATCCCACAAGGAATGATATATTGTGGATAATTCTTTATCGAGAGATTTGGACATTAAATTATCTCATTTGGAATAGTAAGAACAATTGGGTGGATGGTACAACCAACTTAATATAAAGCTTTTGTTGTCAATTATCGTAATTAAACTAAAATTCTAACGAAATAAGAGTTATCAAGCAATCTAGGGGTGCTGGGATTGGATATCAATGTCACATAGGAGTGATTGTGCTCATCTATAGTGATGTACATACATTAATAATCTAAGTAATCTTTAATGATGCTAATCATCTTTCGATCTCAAAGCATCTATGCCTAGAATCTCTTTTTAGTCTAATCTAATGCCAATTCTAAATAACCCATTACCTTACTCTATTCTCTCTTTCAAGAATAGGGAAAATAGATCCGACCTCTCTCTTTCAAGCAAATCATAGACATCAAACCTAAATTGCTAGTATTGAACTAATTACCCACTCCAATTAATCTCTTTCGAGCATCAACTAGAGATCCGAAGTAGGAATTAACTTTGCAACCTTAACCCTTAAGTTAACCCTGTGATAATTAGACCAAATTCATGCATGAACAACAACAAAACAATGCATAGAACAATACCCACTATATTAAATTAACACCCAACCCCATTAGAGCACCCCTAGATCTTAGTATTTTAGCCACCCATCACCAAAAGTAAAGAAAGTATACCTTCCATGAAAGAAGCCACGGGTAACTTGAAATCAAGCAATTAAAAGTAAAACCACTTTGGATTTAACTTCAAATTATCAAATGCAAGCTTCAAGTTATAAAACACCAAGAAGACTAGAAAAAGTGTTCTAAAAAGTAAAGTGTTCTCACTCAAAATTTTCTCCTGCACTTAGTAGTTCAACTTTCTAATCGAACTCTCCCAAAAATCTTTCCTTTGGGCTATTTATATTTTCTCAAAATTTGGGTTAAAATCCACTACACAACCTACTCGGCGACATTACTAGGGTTCGCCAAACTCACTCGACGAATCGCCCTTCTCTTCTCTGCTCGCCTTGTGATGCTCTAGGCTTCTGGTGTTTGAACCTCAGTTGGCAAACTCGATTGAGTCAGCCTTTCTTATTCGGCGAATTTCCAAATACCACCTTAGTTCGTCGTTCGAGCATTAAGTTGTTGGCTTGCATACCGTCACTTTTGGCGATGTGCATCACGTCCCCCTTTCTCATTCGGTGCATCACCTTTTCTACTGTAGTTCTCCGACCCTCTTTTGTAGACAAAAGTGCTATGCACTATCAGTTTGGGCGAGGTCATGCTCAGTCGGCGATCTGACCTTCATGATAGGTGATCAACAATGTTTATTTAGCACTTCTTTTTGTATTTTTGTCCATTCTTTCAAGCTTCAGTCCATGCCCTATCCAATTATCTTCATAGCTGCAAATAATCAGTAATTGATTAGAAAAGGACAAATTTAGGCATTGAGGACATTAATTATTGAGCTATATAGACCTTAAGGGTGTGTTTGGTATGAAGGAAAGTGTTCTCCTTGGAAAATGTTTTCCTAGAAAATATTTTCTTGGAAAGCAAGTGAATTTCTAACTTATTTTCGCATGTTTGGTTTGTGAGTACAAAATATTTTTTAATTTTTGGTTGGTGAAAGAAAAATATTTTTCAGAAAAAATCTTTTATTTTTGGCTTGAGACTAAAAATTACTCTTTAGGAAAATAATTTCTAATCTGAAAATAAACCCCGATAATTGATCTAGGACCCGACACCAACACCAAAACTAGGACAAGACCTGATGAGCGTTCCCAAATCTGACCCTGAGATCTTACCGAGGACCTAACCCAGACTTTCGACCCAGGACCTAACTCAGGATTTTTTTTTCTAAAACTATTTTGACGGGGATGCGGGGTGGGGGAGGTGGGGGTAGTTGTGAGGGTGGCATAAAAATGAACTTTTAAAAATTTGAAATATTTTTCAAAAATAACTTTTTTTAAAAAAATATTTGATTGGGGGTGGCGCAGTGGGGGCAGAGGTGGGGGTGGCATAAAAATTAAATTTTTAAAATTTGAAATATTTTTCAAATACAATTTTTTTTTAAAAATTGTTTTGATGGGGGTGGCCTGGGTAGGGGGGTAGGGGTAAGGGTGAGGCTGGGGTAAAAAATAATTTTTTAAAAAATTTGAAATATTTTCCAAATATATTTTTTTCTTAAATTATTTTTTTGACGGGAATGGCCTTGGGGGGGGAGTGGGATGGTGTAAAAGTATTTTTCTAAATTTGACGGGGGGTGGCGGGACAGAGTTGCATAAAAGATAGAAAAAAAATTGAAATATATTTCAAAAACATATTTTGGGGCGTAGGGGCTAGGGGTGGTAGGGATTGGGTGAGTTAAAAAAATCTTAAAATATAAAACATTTTTCAAAAATAATTTTTAAATTTTTATT
>JAJONR010008780.1:0-31889 GCA_029582245.1 Solanum etuberosum
ATCAAAATCACTCCACTTGACATATAAGCAATAACATAGGAGACTTATTTTTTTGAAATTAATAACATAGGAGACTTTTAAGACAACAACAACAACATACCCACTGAAGAGACTATTGCATCGAAAAATATAAATATAATGTGGTTCTCTCTCCATTTAAATTTGTGTTTACTTTCCTATTTAGTATGTTACAAACACAATGTTATCTTTTGATGACCAAAAAAAAGAATGTTATTATTCTACATTTAGGAAGTTTTTCATTCCAACATTCTCATTTTATCCTTAACGACAATCCCTCAAAAGAATGACATGGGATGTTTAAGGGCACTGGATTCAAAGGGTACTTTTTTGGCATGTTTTATACACCTTTACTCGTCTCAGACCACAAGATTCAAAAGTCTTGTTTACATTCTTAAACTTCATAACCAATTAAAACTATGACTCATAAAATGAGGAGGAAATATTATTTAAATAGGAATAGCTTGCTTATGTATCCTTTGAAGAGTATATGAGAGCTAAGAGGGAAGCTAATAGGGCCATAACTTGTGGGGAAGCCCAGATGGCTTGTACCAGAAGCTAGGGACACGAGAAGAGGAGAAAGAACGTACAAATTAGCACGCATGAGAGAATAAGAACTTAAACGGTTAAACTAGGTGAAGTTTTAAAAATAATTCTCAACAAGTTTTGACGAGAGATAATGAGATCAAGGAGAGGAGAAGAGACTACAGTCAATTGTTCAACTCGAATCACGAGGATAAGCTTAACGATCTCCATATATTTGTGCACGATAAAGACTTCAGCTACGCTCTTAGAATTAACAAGTCTAAAGTAGACATTGCCATGAAAAATATGATTAAGAAAGCCTATGGTCTCAACGGAATCCTCATAGAGGCTTGTAGGTATCTTGGAGAGGTTGGAGTAGTATGGCTTACCAAACTATTTAATGTCATACTAAAAAACGCTTGATGAGTAGAGGAAGAGTACCGTAATTCCAATACATAAGAACAAAGAAGATATTCAAAATCTTGTGAAGCATCGCGGTATTAAACTTATCAATAATAAGATGAAACTGCTGAAAAGAGTGATAGAGCATACATCTAGGGACACTACAAGTGTAACAGAAAACTGGGTTGTATTTATACCGGATAGATCTACAACAGATGCTATTTTTTTTGTTAGGATTGATTAGCAAAAATTTGCGAGAAGAAAGATTTACACATTGTGTTCATTGCCTTATAGAAAGCATATGATTTAGTACTAACAAAAGTCATTTGGTGGGTGTTGGGGAAGAAGGGAACTTATATTAAATATATAAATCCCATAACGAATATTTATAAAGAAGTCATCACAAGTGTGAGAGCAGTAGTACTAGGAGATAGAAAGGAGTTTTCCATTTTCACAACCATGAGTTAACATAGAGATCGACATTAAGCATGTACTTATTTACACTAGTTATAGATGAACTAACACAATACATTTTGATATCCCATTATGTATGTTAATTGCTTACAATAGTGTGCGAATTGATGAAACCAACGAAGTGTCATCAAAAGCTTGAGTGGTGGAGAAGCACTCTAGAGAGTAGGATAGATAAAAACCGCCTAAACTAGCCGTTGATTTCCAAAAAGACACTTAACGTTTGTGGGGTTCCTAGTACACATCCCTCATCCGAACGACTTCTAAGTGGTTGTTAGTACCCCCCCACCCCCCACCCCTCTTTCTCGGGCAACCCAATTGCCCAATTTTAAGAAAGGAAGTGTTTGTCACAAACAGTCCTTGCTTGCCATGTACAAATTTCATTAAAAAAATTGTTTTTCCTTCTTAGATATACTTTCCTTATATTTTGTCCTCGGCCGGGGCCAGGGGAAAGAGGAAGGAGTGGTACGTGGGTTAAGGGGTCTCTTAGGCTGAGAGTAGGGCCTTGGAGCATAGGGTCACTGAAGGGAAAATCCATAGAGCTAGTGAAGATTCCCAAGAAGAGGAAGATTGGCATTGCTTGTATCCAGGAAAGCTATCGTCATCTGTTGACGCTATAAATATGTTCAGAATCTAGCAGATAGCTTACCAGGAAGAGAAGGAAATACTTGTAGTTCAATGCTCCAACACAGTTGACAACCCACACACAATGATGGTCCATCTTTAGCACACACCTTCCACCTAAAACAGGGAAGCAGACAACTCAATCTCAAACGAAAAACTTTAACCAAAATCATCATTTAGGTGAAAAGCAAGAACTCACAAACAGAACAGTGATGGCATCGAGGAGGTTTTAACTGGTTGCACTTTCTACAAAAACGTATTCTGGGATTCCCTGAGTCAGCTGGCGAAGCCCCGAATTCTGATGTGGTTAATGGATCAGCTTCCCCTCCTTCTTCATCCAACTCTGGCCTCCAATTTGGAGGCACACTACCAGGATCAGTAAAAACAACAGAAAAGTAACACCACAGAAGCATCACCAACTGCAATCATCACAAATATGTACTTTTTAGCTACTTAATATAACGTCCAATCCATCCATAGTCCCACTCAGCTCTGACACAAAATTCTATAACAACATGAATTTGAAGTTTCTCAAACTTTTCTTACTAAAATCTCCGTAATCTGTCTACTTAATATTGAAGCCATCATCCACATTATCCACAGGATTCAAAAACTACTTTCGATTTCCCAAGCTCCAACTTAACAAATTCCCTACAATTGTATGTTTGAACCGCCCATAAAAACCCAAATATAAATTTTCAAAAAATGGAAATACGTCAAACACCCATAAATCATCAAATTTTATTAACAAAGTACAAGAATTTGGGAGAAAATGAAATTACCAGACAATGGAATAATACAACTACTGAAAGAGCAATGAGGACATCAAGGAAACCACCACTACTGGCAAGGGAAGGACCATAGTTGGTTAAAACGACGGCGTAATAGGTAACTCCAACAACACCCAAAACCAAAAGGATCATGATCGAACCAAGCCCTCGCAAGGCAGTACAGAATCTGAACACGTTCCATGCCATTACAGCTCCCGATCTATACATAATATCTCTTTAACAAAAATACACCCAAAATGGGCTTTTTGTATAACAAAAATGGTGTGAATTTTCTTGAGAAATTATTTAGGGTTTATGGATTCCAGGTATGTAAAGTGGAATCCATGGATGGATGATAGAGTGAAATAGTGAGGAAGAAGGAAAATTGAGATTATTGAAACCGAGTTAGATGACTTGTAGTGGTCAAAGTTGGGGAAATTTCAATACTAATTTAAGATGGAAGTCTATTAAGGCAATTTAATTTAATTATATTAGAAGAAAGTACATTTTTTAAATTTACATTGGTCATGGTGAAATCAAAAATCATCTAGAAGGTCATGTTATATTGGCTCTTGCATGTGCAAATTACATACTCTAATAAAGATTTTATTATTAGTCAAAACTACTAGAAAAATTTATGCAATGACTTTTAGTTTCTAATTCTTCTACCTCTCCCCATGACTATAACCAACCTCTTACATATCTCATGGGGTGTTTGCGCATCTCTTTATCATTATAACTAAATTTAAATCGAATTTTAGATCTAAAAGAGCAAATAAAGAAATTAAATTTCGTCGGATCTCTAAAGCATATTGGTTATCATGCAGTATTAAAGGTCGACAACCACACAAGTCCATTTTTGTAAGCGCATATCTCTTTACCTCCAAGTTTTTCATTATTTTCTACAAGAGAAAATACATCAAATCCTTTCCGAACTTGGCTGCAAAAGTTACTTTAATACTTTAACTACACGGGAGTTCAAATACCCCCCTCCCCCTAAACAACTTTTAAGTGAATAAAATACTCCATTAATGACTGATGTGGCAAATAAAAAAAAGAATAGCACGTAAAGAATAAAAAATTAAAGAGAAAAAAAATAATTGGGCTACTTTTATTTTCTTTTCAGCCAATAAGAATTTTTCCCTTCATCTTCCTCACACTCTACCACCCATATCCACCAACAACCCTAGCCCTTTTTCCTCACACCCCACCATCCCTTGCCACCCTCAGCCATCACCTGCACCACTTCCTCATTTTCTTCTCGAACTCCCCACTTTATTTTTCTCTCTTCGAAATCCTTCACCCTCACCCTATTTCTCCTTATTCGAACCCTCCATCTACACCCTCTTTCTCCCTTTTCTGAACTCCGTTGTCTCTGTCACCACCTTCCTCATCCCTTTCTTCTTCTTCTTGGACAAACCTTTTTCTCCCCCTTCTTTCTCCTTCTTCGAAACACTCATACCCCCATTTATTTTCCATCAGTAAATGAGAATAATTTCAAATTATTCTCACTTATTCTTAGATGTGATGAACAAGGGAAAAAATGAAAAAAATCAACAACTTATTCTTGCTTCAATATCACTACTTATGGAGGTCTTTATTGATTTGATGAACTTAAAACTCTTTTTAATGGAAGATTTATAATTTAAAAAAAATCATCTCAAATTAAATTTTTAGTTGTTACTATTTATCTACTTTGATAATGTGCCCTAAAGATTGAATGTTTTTAGTGAAAATGATCTTGAGAATTTTGGATCTGTGGAGTTTGATCTTTTTTGAGAATTTTTACTGTTTTAAATATAATCTTGGATTAATTTTCTTTTTCTTTTTATTTTTTTCCTTTCTAAAATTTTGAATTAAGAAAACAAAAAAATGGAATAAAAAACTCAAAATTTAAATAATTATCAATGTGGCACTGACGTGGCAATGATGTGGTATGTCACGACCCGAGCCTACATCTTGGACGTGGCCGACACTCAAGAACTATTGCTGGACCCCAAGCGAACCCTCATCCTAGCTGACTACAAGCGGAAGACTAACTCAAGCATACATAAGCATTAAATTGAAAGAAACGTTTTAAAACAGTTTACTGAATCTCAAAACTTAACTGAATACACTGAGTATGAAACATAAGTTTTAAATAAAACATCTGAAACTGAAAGAATCTCCAAAATTGTCTATCTATGAAGCCTCTACTGTATACAAGGATGAGTGTCGGGACAAGACCCGCGACTCCTCAAGAAAACTACTAGTAATAACTCATAAAAACTGGAGTCCTCTAGAAGCAAGGAGCTCTTACTCAAAAGCTGACGAAATGATCTCAATGGACTCTTGTTGAGGATCCTAAGAACGTGTATATGCATCATTAAAAGATGCAGGTCGAATGACATCAGTACATTGAATGTACGAGTATGTAATATAGCTGAATAACAAATAACTAAATGTAAGGACTGCAATAGATATAGATATATACTCACCTAAATGTAAAGAAAAAAAGTGAAATCGTTAAAACTTTACAAAAATATTTACTCATCTCTGAACTCAACATATTAAGTGATATAATAAAAATACACTTTTAACTCTATTTGGGAGATTCTCTAACCGACAACCATCATTATGAGCAATGTGATGATACAACGTCTCGCCCACGCTGTCAGAACTGTCATATACCTTGTCGGGGTATAAACACCTCAACTAAGTGGATCCACTAAGCTCTGCCCCGAAGACACTTAGGATTCATCTAAAAAGTATGATCTTGTACCCATGTTGGCATACATGGTTTATGAGGAATGTGAGTTGTCAGAACTCATCCCCATATCGATGCTCAATACTACTCCCAATAATATATATTCATGCTCAATGTTTGAAAAATATATTCTTCCTCTGGTTTGAGTTAATTGCTCAAACTATCCTCTTAAAGAGGTAACTGCTCTTGAAATATCTTTGAACTCATAACTCATTTAGAAATCAAGGTTTCTCTTTTATCAATATAAAAACTCATATCGTTGGGAATATTTAGTTCCCTTATACTCTTACTCAATTCATATTTGAAAACTCTTTCTCAAAATATATCAAAATTATATTGTGATATGATCAATGATGACTCGGGAAGTCATACTGCATAAACATTGATGGCATATTTAGATACCATACTGCTTAAACATTGATGGCATACTCAACTGTCATACTAATCATGTTTTAAAAACTCTTTCTCAAAACTCATCTTTACTTCCTCAAAAACTCAGTTTAAAACTCAAGTGTTGGCTTTAAAAAGCTTCTCAACACCAATATAGAAACTCAATTCTCAGAACTCTGAACTCAACGATACTTCTCATCTCAAAAACACTCGATTCATAGGGTTCATGTTGAAATATAGACATAAACGAATCTACTCAAGAATATTAATGCATAACATATAGAAATTCAATAATTAGAAATAGAATTTCAAAAAGAAACAGGAACTTTAGAACTCAAAATCAACTCATCTTTGTGCTAGGAGTTTCTAGTGACCTTAATTTATATCCAAAAAATTATTCTCACACTAAAAAATGTACCTGTACACATATGGTCAATATAATAATCACCCGATACGACCTTTCATGTAAATGAGGAATAGTTCGGGTCTTAACTTAGAAATTTTTAGGGTGTTACAATATCTCCCCCTTGGGATCATTCGTCCTCGAATGATGGTTAAACTAAGGATGGAAGGAAAATGAGTTACTCTTACTATCTTTTTGACTTTTGAACTTCCCTACTAACACAGGCGGAACTGATTCATACTAAGAGTTTATAACTGTCTTTAGCACATAAGTCAAGAACGATATTGTTTTTGAACAAAGTCATGCTCTATCTGAAGTTATCTTACATGAATCAAAGGAATCTGGGCATGAAGTAAGAATAAAACTACTATGCCCTAAGCAATACAACTGCTAGGTTTCAAGCCTAGCAACACCTCTAAACCATGCACTTCTTTATGAATACTGCACCCCATTAGCTGCAACTCATAACTCCTACAAGGATTTATGACTACTCTTACCAGTGTCTAAATTAAATTGTCTACTCTGACTGTGTTCAAGCCTAATCTCTAAATCACACGATGCTAAACATGGAATGTTTATACTAATCTAACCACAAAATTTAGGTTTTATACCTCTATAGGGAATTTCATCCCAAGAATACTTCTCCTTATAACTACATTCAACCAACCTTGAGCCCATATCAAGAAACACCTAATGCATCATGGAAAAAATGCATTTGTCCATATGTTAACAACACACATTCAAGCCTAATACTATAACCACTCCAAAATCATTCTCTCATCATTCTACTAAATGAAATTTTAGTCATTACTACCAGGAACCGACTAATTGCTCTCATTTAACTATTACTCATGGTAAAACCTCATCTCATTTTATAACCTTAGATGGAATAAGCACATCACCACTACCACAATAATAAACACCAACCCTCTCACTCTATCATTACTCAACTACTATTGACAACATCGATATCAAAACTGAAAAAGGATCATTGAAAGAACTTTAGAGAGAAAGATCATAAGCACGATTCATTTGAGATATCTGATATAAGAATATGCATGGCATAACATTATATTGCTAGCCATTGACAGTAAATCATGAATTCGCAAAATTGAGAGTACTATGAGATACGAGTGCTTATATGAATAGGTTCATATCATAAGGCTGATATTCATAACTTTATGGAGTAAGATTGAGATCAATGGGCTAAAGTCATTGCCCATCATTCTGTGAACTGAACATAGATGTGAATCTCTCTAAAGTGTATGAGCATAAGTCATAGACATAATTCTGATATTAGGAATATCAACAAGATATTGTAATAACTGGACTTGAAAAATATGCAAGATTATGAACGGATTGATATATCTCTAAAACTCTTTCTGAAGACATCACTATCTCATCCTCAACACTTGACTTGATTTATCATCTTATCATCTCCCCCTTGGGTCTAAAGCTGACACTTGAAAGCTATGGATCTATTCTATCATCTCTAAACTAGTCTACATTCCCTTTACTCTAATACTCGGGAAAGGCTTATCTCATGGCTACTAAACTCTACAAAAGCAGGTACTAAGACTCCTTCTAAGACCTCTTTCTAAGATGCTTCTATTAACCTCTTCTCATTGGCCTATAAGGCCTCTTCATCTAACTCATAAGGGAAAAAAATAATGCTTACATAAACCTATTCCACATTGACAGCTCAAATATACTATCTAGGCACACATAGAAAATCATTAATTTAATTGGAACCTCATATTATTACATACAATCTCGGGTACACCTCTTAATGCTCTTGTTACTCTTATGACTTACCCACACTTCACTGTCCTTATCTAAAAGTTAGGATCTCTCACTTGTACCACTCATATTCATTACAACTAAAATCTTAATTCCTCACCTACTCCATGTCAAGTCTACCAGATCAGATGTCACGCCCCGAGGCTAACACTAGACGTAATACGGGACCTAGGATCACGAGTGACCCCAATCTAACCCTGAGTCTGGAATATATCAAGTATGCTGAAAATATAACTAAGATAAGTGGAAGCATAACTAATGAATGAGTCAAAACTAAAGGACTCCAACTGCGAATATATATATATATATATATATATATATATATATATATATATATATATATAAAAGTAGGCCACTCCCTTCAACTGATAGGCGGTTAAATCTGCACTCTTGATTGGAGTGGCACCCATAATGTCTGTTACCTTTTGGATGTCGTTGAGAAACTCTTGTGGATCCTTGTCTAACTTAGACCCATGAAACTCCAGGGGGTTCATCCAAGTGAAGTCTCGGATTCTTGTTGCAACAGTGTTAGTCTACGGCAGAGCTAGGGCCACAACTTGTTGATTGACCTGGGTGGTCATGGCCTGAGAAAGCACTTGGAAAGCTCCCCTGAACTCGGCATGCGTGACTTGCTCATTCAATGGGTCTGTTGGAGCTGCTGGCTGATTCCTTGCGTTAGCTCTTCTGAGAGGCATTTTCCAAAATGCGAAAAGTAGGAGTTAGAAAGAGATTAAATATAGTTTATACTCTATAGCATGAGCTGGAAAAGAAAGAAGGAAATTTTTTCTTAGAACACCTCGTAGCCTCCCCCTCATAGATGATGCGCGCTTCACACCCATGAAAGACACTCTACTTAGTGCGGCTTTAAGACATCCTAGGACTCTTGAACCTAATGCTCTGATACCAAGTTTGTCACGCCCCAAGGCTACCCCCTAGACGTAACACAGGACCTAGGATCACGAGTGATCCTAAGCTAACTCTGAGTCTGGGATATATCAAGCATGCTAAAAATATAACTAAGATAAGAAGAAGCATAGCTAATAAATGAGTCAAAACTAAAGGACTCTAACTGCGAATATATATATATATCTAAATATCTAGGTGAAGACAACCCCAAAACACTTAACACTGCCTCCAAGTCTGAATCTACTACTATGTCTGAAAAGCCTCTAACTGAGTTGAGTTGCTGGGACATGCCCCCAACTAACTCTAACAAAACTAAAAGTAAAGATTGCAATAGAAATCATGTCGATTATCCTCGAAGTATGAGGACTCACCACTGAAGCTGTTGAAGTTGATCTGGGAATCATACTAAGTGTTATCTCTATGCTGAACGCTTGAATTTATATCATGAAATGATGTAGCGCAAAGTATGCGTCAATACTTGGAATGTACTAAGCATGTAGGATACATATATGATAAGCTGAACAAAGTATATGACCTGAACAATGCATAACTGAGCAATGATATAATCTGAACAAGGATATAGATATGTACTGAAGTATAACTAATAACTGAACTGAATGCAATGACCAAGTACTAATCATGAAGAGAACATGCTGAACTGTATACTGAAGTAACTAGTGAAAACCTGGTCAATGCACTAAAAGTCTGACTGTGGGATCTACTATTAACCGACATAAACCACGTGAGCTAAACGTGGAGTCTGATGTATATGCCCCATCAAGAGGACCCAATATACCTTACCAGGGGTATAGAGGCATGACTGTGGCGTGATCATTAAAAACTGATGCCCAACAGAGGGGACTTCTGAATCTACGTTGGCACGTAGTTCTAGGACTGTGAGGGTACGCTGAAACCTAGTCCAACTTGGTGCTAAGTCTACTCCCAACCGAATGAAAAGCTACAATGCACTGAAATACTGAGTAGCTCAAAATGCTGACATTCCATCCGGGAATGCACATAAATATACTGAAAGTTATGGCATTCAATTTCTAAAGCATGATTTTCTAACTGATCTGCCAAGAAAGTATAATTCATGAGTTGATAGTTGATACAAGCCATGGTTCTGAATTCTATACATGAAAATTACACTAAATCACCAAGAATCATGTTATTTAGATCATGTGAACTCTAACAGCTAAAATCATAATAAATCTTCAAAATTTGGAAACCCTAGATATGAACAGTTTATGAGGAATCGAAGAACTAACTGAATTCTAGGGACCTAATGGGTGTAAGGAACCCACTAGTGAAATCCCACATACCTGGTGACAAAATCTATGGAGAAATCCTTTGGATTTAGGGGCTGAACTTGAAGAAGACCTCTGCTTGTTCTTGGGAAAACTATCGCCTCTTTTATCTTCTTTTTGTTCTAAGTTAGGTGATTTTAGGAGAATGAGGGTATTAGGTAGTTTCTGACTAGTTTGCTAAGCTTAGACTGAGTAAAACGACGTAGTTTAAGTACCAAACACATAGGGGAAAAGATCAATACGACCTTGACTTAAATGCTGCAAAAATGGCTTCAAGACGGGCTTCACGGGCCGTCATGATGACCAAGGCCCGTCTAGCAGCTCGTGAAGATGCCCTGCTTGACAGGGCTTCACTAAAATGGCCATAACTTTTTACTCTGAGCTTGGAATTAGGCAAACGTGGTGGCGTTGGAAAGAAGACTCAGAGATCTTTAATTTGATAGGTTATGGGTCACCTAATTCATTTTATGCTGAAAGATATGGTCGTTTGAAGTTGTCCCAAAACTCCAAGTCTGACAAGTCTCCTTCACGGACGACTTTACGGTCCGTGTGGAGCTCCACTGAACGTTTAGACATCTGTGGTGCTTAACCAGTGACTTTGGAGGTGAAACCTCATGTAAAAGATGACAAATTGACTTCAAGAAAGGCTTCACGGGCCATCATGAGCACCACAACCCGTCAAGTGGGTCGTGAAGATGCTCGACCCAACAGGGCTTCACTAAAACGAGCATAAATTTTTACTCCGAGCACGGAATTAGGCAAACTTGGTGGAGTTGGAAAGAGGACTCAAAGACCTTTAATTTGATAGGTTGTGAGCCACCTAAATCATTTTGTGCTGAAAGATATGATCGTTTGAAGTTGACCCAAAATTTAAAGTCTATCAAGCCTCTTTCACGAGCCACTTCATGGCTCGTGTGAAGCTCCACAGACCGTTTAGTGGTCTGTGGTACTTCACTATAGTCATGGTTGTTCTGTGTCCCCCTCACGGGCCACTTCACGGCTTGTGTGGAGCTCCACAGACCGTTTAGTGGTCCGTGGTCTTTCACCTTTTGCTGGGTGCACAACCACGAGCAGGTTGACGGGTTGTGGTCCTCTTCACGACACGTGGACCCCCTCCGTGGTTTGTCATTCTCTCTTGTTCAATCTTAGTTCTGATTTTTGAGGTGTTACATCAGATATCAAAACTAACATTATCACCCTCATGTTGCCAATCTTTTGATCACGACACTCATCTCAAATTCAAGCTTAATATCTATTACTAAACCTGAATATCAATATGATTGCTCGGTTACTATACTAACTTGCAACTACTAGATAAAATTAAGAAATACTCGCCCACTAAGATCTCATGACAAGTAGTCAGTGTTTATCTCTTAGTTCTACATACTTACAATTTACCATCACACTTCCTTTCAAAACTTAAGTACTATTTACCCATTCGCTATACATCATTGCCTAATTAGTTCTGTAACCCTCTGAATATTATGGGCCCTCCCTCAAAAAATCATAAGCCTAGCTTAGATCTATCACCTCATGAAAACTCTACTCTTTTATTCAACACCTATACTTGTCCTTCACTAACACAATGTTACATTGACATAAAGTCCCTTCTAATTAAAATATACTCTAATTCATCCATACTAGTAACTCTTACTTTACCTTCTATCATGAAATCTACACAAACTCATCACTTCTTAGTCTCCCCATAAGAAAAAACTTCTCATTAATAACTCACTGGGTACATAACTACAAAAACATAATTTGCCTCATCACTATCTCTCTTTCTTAGATTACTATACATGCGCATGCATTCTTCTAACTCTGGGCATATTTAATACTACTGCGTATAACATCATAACTCATACTATATTTTCGGGTGAAAATACTACCCAAGCTCTAAAACACACTTCCATATAAGGGTATCAACTGAAACAAGGTTTAGAGAAGAACATCTGGGAGTGCATCTCGTTGTTAACTCGAACACATAATTCATATGAATTAAGAGTGTATTCTTTCAAACCTCAATACTTAAGCTCACTCGCGGGCTTATCTCAAGCCCCTCTACAGTCTCATGACTTTCTAAAGACTTTCGCTGATAGTAACTCACCAATAAGGATCTGGGCTTTGCTTTTCAACTAACTTGACTATGGGGGTAGTTGATTGAATCTAAGAAACACACGTGATTATGTTCTTTATGACACAACTCTAGTGCACGATTTAGAGTATGAAAGAAGGGAAACTTTTTTTAAATGTTTGTAGTCCCTCATTTATAGAAGTAGGGCCCTCACAAACATAAACAAGATCCTACTGACATGACTTCATAGACACCCTAGGACAGTTGAACTTTGTGCTCTGATACCAAGTTTGTCACGACCCGAGCCTACACCCTGGACGTGGCCGGCACTCAAGAACCATTGATGGTCCCCAAGCGAACCGACTACAATTGGAAGACTAACTCAAGCATACATAAGCATTAAATTGAAAGAAACATTTAAAAACAGTTTACTGAATGTCAAAAACTGAACTGAATATACGGAGTATGAAACATAAGTTTTAAATAAAACATCTAAAACTGAAAGACTCTCCAAAATTATTTATCTATGAAGCCTCTATTGTATACAAGGATGAGTGTCGGGACATGACCCGCGACTCCTCAAGAGAAATACTAGTAACAACTCATAAAAATTAGAGTCCTCTAGTAGCAAGGAGGTCTTACTCGAAAGCTGACGAAATTATCTTAACGGACTCTTGTTGAGGATCCAAAGAACCTTTATCTACATCATTAAAAGATGCATGTCGAATGACATCCGTACATTGAATGTACGAGTATGTAATATAGCTCTGTAACAAATATCTGAATGAAAGGACTACAATATATATATATATATATATATATATATATACACACACACATAGACTCAACTGAATGTAAAGAAAAGAAGTGAAATCATTAAAACTTTACAAAAATATTTACTCGATATGATAAAAAATACACTTTTAACTCTATTTGTGAGATTCCCTAACCGAAAACCATCAATATGAGCTACGTGATGATACAAAGTCTCACCCACGATGCCAGAACTGTGCTATACCTTGCCAGGGTATAGCACACCTCAACTAAGTGGATCCACTAAGCTCTTCCCGAAGACACTTAAGGTTCATCTAAAAAGTATGATCATGTTCCCATGTTGGCATACATGGTTTATGAGAAATGTGAGTTGTAACACTCCGCTATTTGAAAGAGCTAAAATTTGTAAGAACCATTTTTGGAAAGAATGAAAATCTGAAATTTGGCAAGTTATGTTAAGTATGATGTTTGGCTCAAATTCAAACGACAATAACTCCTAGTACAGGATGATTTAGGTGGGCTACAAGATATCAAATGAAAGGTATTTGAATTATCTTTCCAACGGCACTGAGTTTTTTAGTTTTTGAGTTCGTATGAGGGAGATATGTCCGTTTGAAGTCGAATTTTCTGAATAAGGAAAGTCACCCGAATTTTAGAAGGGTATTTTGGTCTTTTCATTACCCAATTAATTAAATCCGCTTTTAATAATTTATTTGGGGTCTAAACGAATTGTTTCAGTTTACGCACTCAAATTTCACGCTAGGGTTTTTAGAGAAAGAACTCAAGAGGAGAAAAGAAGAGAAAGGTCAAGATTCGACGATTTATTGACAAATTCATTGCGGATTTCACCAAGGATTCGATCCTACGAGGTATGTGAGTTCACATAGCGTTGGGTTCGTTCACCCACGCACCAAACATGTTTATTTTAGTGTAATTTTCGTCCTATAAGATTGAGGATTTGATGTTCTTAAGTTGTGTTCTTGAATTGCTTTCATTATTGAACTTGGATGGGATTGATGAGTTTCTTGAGATAGTTTTATCGATTTTAAAAGTTATTTTGAGTTAGATTGTTGTGTACATGTATTGGGTATCTGAATCTAAAGAGGAATTGAGAAAAAGAATCGAATTTAGGCGAATTGGGGTTAGAAAATGAAGAAGGAAAAAGTTGGGCAGAATCTGGCTACCAAGACGCGGACCTGTTCCTCAGAAATGGAACTTTTCTCTCCGCGTCGCAGAGAGGTCGCGGACCCTTCTGCCTCAAAATTTATTTCACGACCAAATAATAAAATGCATCTCCGCGTCGCGGACTTGCTTTCAGACAATGATTTCTTGATCGTTTCTCATGTTTAACTATCTAAAAGCACTCCTAATCATCATGATATCTTTCCTATCACAAATCATGACCTTGAATTCATAATTCAAATTCAAGGTAGAGTTAAGAGCCAAGTCTAGAGAATTCTTAGAGTCTTATCAAAAGTCTTTTATAAATATTTTAAACTTGTTTTAAAGACTTGAACATTTAGTTGAGCAGGAGTAAGAGTGAAGTTCTTTTCTTCAAAAGATTATATGGGAACTAAGTATTTCCAAGAGTAAAATATTTTCACATTTAAACAAGAGAGCAAACACCGATTTCCAAGAGAGCCTTTGAGCTAGTTTTTGAGTAATTATCTCAAACCATAGAAAGAGTTATGTTTTCAAACATATGAGCTAGTTACATTTTGGGAGAAGTATTGAGCACCGATTTGGGGACGAGCTTGAGTTCAGATAATTCAAAGTCTCCATAAACCGTGTGGCCAGCATGGGTAGAAAAGGGCCATACTTTTTAGATGATTTCTTAGTGCTTTTTAGCATAGACTAGTGGATCCACTTAGTAGTTAGGTTATATACCCCCGACAAGGTATAGGACGGTCCTGGCAGCGTGAGGCAAAACGTTGTACCATCACATAGCTCATAGTGATGGTTGTCGGTTAGATAAACTCCCACAGAGATATTTTGTATTCTTATATACACAGAGTTATTTGTATTTTCACATACAAACAGAGCTTATATTGTATTCTTGCATACAAACTGATTTACTATTGTATTTTTCAATACACAGAGTTGTTATCCATGTTTTAAAAGCCTTTCTTTATATTGCATTTACATTATTGCTTTATATTGAAATGAGTTGAGTTAAGACCAGGTATATTCCTTCAGTTCCTTTCAAGCTTATGTCTTGTTTTAGAGTTCTCCTCGCATGCTCGTACATTCAATGTACTGATGCCATTTGGCCTACATCTTTTTATGATGCAGGTACAGTTAACTAGGATCAACATCCAGCGCACCGTTGATCCAGTTGAGCTTCAGAGTTGTTGTTGAACCTCCTTGATTCCGGAGGATCCCTTTTATTTTATTTTTATTATTCTTGTCTATTAGGATGTCGTGGGTCTTGTCCCGATGTCCATCTCGGTTGTTAAAGGCTTCATAGACAGTTAGTTGATGTTAGTTCTTGAGTCTTTCCATTTCAGTTATGCTTGAGACTTGAGTTGCCACTTTGGCCAGTGAATGTTTAATTATAATACATTCTCAGTTATCTTTGAGCTTTCACTTTACTTTTAAAGTACATTTATGTTGAGTAAAGTCTTCCACTAAGAGTTAAGCTAGGCCAAGGGTTCGCTTGGGGCCAACAATGGTTCTCGAGTGCCAGTCTCGCCCAGGGTGTAGGCTCGGGTCGTGACATGAGTTGTCTGAACTCATCCCCATATCGGTGCTCAATACTACTCCCAATAATATATACTCATGCTCAATGTTTAAAACACATACTCTTCCTCTGGTTTGAGATAATTTCTCAAACTAATCTCTTAAAAGAGGTAACTGCTCTTGAAATATCTTTGAACTCATAACTCATTTAGAAATCAAAGTTTCTCTTTTATCAATATAAAAACTCATACCTTTAAGAATACTTAGTTCCCTTATACTCTTACTCAATTCATATTTGAAAACTCTTTCTCAAAATATATCAAAATCATATTGTGATATGATCATTGATGACTCGAGAACTCATACTGCATAAACCTTGATGGCATATCTAGATACCATACTGCTTAAATATTGATGGAATACTCGACTGTTATACTAATCATGTTTTAAAAACTCTTTCTCAAAACTCATCTTTACTTCCTCAAAAACTCAGTTTAAAACTCAAGTGTTGGATTTAAAAAATTCTCAAGATTTATAACTCAAAATAGGGTTCATGCTGAATTATAGACATGAACAAATCAACTCAGGGATCTCAATAACAATAAAGAAACTCAATACTCAGAACTCAAGAACTCTGAACTCAATGATACTTCTCATCTAAAAAATACTCAATTCGTAGGGTTAATGTTGAAATATACATATGAACGAACCTACTCAAGAATCTTAATGCATAACATATAAAAATTTAATAATTAGGAATAAAATTTAAAAAAGAAACAGTAACTCATAAACTCAAAATCAACTCATCTCAAGAATACTCAAATCTAGGGATAGAAACCTAGATTACTCTTTTACTAATATGAGTAGATGTAGGGCGTGAGGATGAACTAGTCCAACACTATGATAGCCTTATATTTCTGAAAGAACAAGGTTCTTGAAGAATTTTGAATAAGAACTTGATCAGAAGCCTTGAAACCCTAGCTTGAAGGTAAACAATCAAGAAAACATTTTTTGAGATTCTTGAAATCTCTATGGCCAAGAATTTTGATTTTTATTAGTGATTCATAATTGTATGGAGGAATTTGAGTTGGAAAGAATGAAATTCTTGGAGAATGACTTACCTTGAAGTAGAATCTTGAAAAAGATTGAAAGAATCTTGAATGGAGTCTTCTACTTTAATTTTTCCTTAGAGTTTTGCCTTAAGGTTTGAGAGAGATGAGAATGCTAGATTAAGAGATGAAAATCTGATTGATTTGGGTCTTTAATTAGTCAAAAAATCCGTTTAGAATTTTCTTAGAGGTAAAAAGACAAAAAATGACCATTTTTAATATTTTCCCGTCGGCTTATTCGTCACTACCCTATATGAGTTTACTAAAATGGTCATAACTTTTTACTCAAAACTTGGATTGTTGAGAAATTTGTGGCATTAGAAAGAAGATTCAAATACCTTTAATTTGATAGGTTATGGGTCACATAACTCTTTATATTCTAAGAGATATGATTGTTTGAAGTTGACCCAAAGAGAATCTTACATCAAAACTTAATTGGTAAGGAAACTTTTCAACTCAACTTTGTGCTAGGAGTTTCTAGTGACCTTAATTAATATCTAAAATTATTTCCACACTAAAGAATTTACAGTTACACATTTGGTCAATTTAAGAATCACCCGATACGACCTTTCATGTAAATGAAGAATAGTTCGGGTCTTAACTTAGAAATTTTTAGGGTGTTACATGGTACTGATGTGTCGATGACATAGCGCGTGTGGAATGCACTTGTCATCGTGAGACTGGTCTTTTAATTTTAGGATGGATTGAAATTCACTTGAAATGATATTAGTGGGTAAATAATTATATGTATATTTAAAGTGCTAAAGTAAGTTTTGCTGCCAAGTTCAGGGGGATTTTATATGTTTTCTCTTTCTACAACATATACTTTGATCCATGTGAGATTCGACGGAACTCCACAAATGCATCTCAATCACTATTCATATGGTCGGTGGCCTCTGAGTCTACAAACCACATAAAATATGATTCAGTTAGTAAAAAAGTGATAGAAACATATATATCACTTAGAGATGCATTTTGGAATGCCATCTTTTTTGGCTCGATACAATCAAGAGAAAAATGCTCTGGAACATGGCAGTTGTAGCACTTTATCTTACTCTTGTCTTTCGTTTTTAACAAATATGTTTCCTTCTTGAACTTTGGCATGTTCTTTTTCTTGGAGGATCCTTCTCTGGTTTCCCATTTTCTAACATTTTTCTATTTTTTCATATGCGTGAAGCTTGAAAATTTTGTATCGCTTGATATTGTCCCATGGGTGCTAGATTTAGTTTTAACATCACCAAGCCACTTGTCTTCAAGATCAACATGATGGACAATATCAAAAGTTTGTTTTGATGTTATCATTATGGGTTTAAGTTAACCTTCAAATGTTTCAACTATTAAAGAAAAACGGATTACTGCCTGAACTTGTTTCTCATTAGAGAAAATATGATCAATATTTTTGAGTTTAGCAATCATGTTTGATATCATCCTAAGGTGTTGTTTGATATTTTGATCATGATCCTTCTTGTAAGTATCAAATTTGATAGTCAGTTGTCTAAGGCAGTCACATATGTGCCCTCATATGTCTCTCCTAAGTGTGTCCACATGGCATGAGCAGTCTCACATTCATGAATGAGGCCAGCAAGAACAGAACTTACAATGATTCCACCTGCAACAAAATCTTTCATTTTTCACACTTTGCAAGTTTTCAGAATCATTTGTGTTTTGTAGAGTTATTCTCTTCTGAATGACTTAAAACATGGTTTATACCTTCAAAGAGCATTTTTCTCTTAGGGTACATATCATATTTTATGACTTCAGATTTCGTAATCGTTACCATTCAAATTTTCACCTTTATTTAAGTCAACAATTATACTTTTCAAAGTCATGTTTGTTAATAAGAGACAATTACACAAGTAAATTCATTAATTATGCATGTGATTTACTCAGTTAAGGAAACCAATTCACATAAAGGTTTCACATTAAGCGTAAAATTGAAAGGTTACATAAGTTTTCAATTCACCAAAAGGTTTCACATTTAATGTTATGATATTTTATAATAGCTTCATCCACAAAATTAACTAGCTTATCCATGGGAGAAAAACGAGAAAACTTAGACCTAAGATTTATCAGACTTATTTTGGGTCTAGGACAAGTCTTTAAAAACCTAGATTTCTTAATTTTGGTTATTATTTCTTTTTTTTCTCCCACATGTCTTTAAGAGTTATTATGAATTTTCAAATTGGCTCATTAGGATCATACTCGTGATAAATGCAAACTAATTGATTCTTTCAATAATTTGGTAAGGATCTGTTCAATATATCCAAAGATTTTTTGTCATGACTCCAACCCATCGTTAGCAGCACCCACACAAACCCATGTGAGAGGACCAACTAATTACTATCATAATTACAAAAATTAAAGTTTCAATAAAACAAAAGTCATAGTCATCAACACTGCGGAATTATCCCCCTAGAAATTGAAAGTCGTGTACCATAACTCTAGTTGTTTAGAATAAGGGGATACAACCTCAATGTCACGACCCCTACCGTAGTGAGTGACACCCACACTAAACCACATGATGGGAGAACCAATGACTAACTTGATACAAACCTAACACCACTTAAATAAGAAAAGTTCATCATATAAAATCAATGAAAATAGTTTAGACAACTAAGAATTGAGTCCCAATAAACTCTACTCCATAGTTCAAAAATATTTAATGAGAAATACCCCCAAGAACTAAAAGTCACCATACCAAAACTCTAAATAGTCAAGTGGGGATGTAACCCCAAAACTAAGCATAAACTAAACTTTATAAGTGTGTGTCCAAACAATTGGATAAAAAGACATAGAAGAATCCATGGTAGATTCAAAGTCAAGTATATCTCAACTGAGGTCTTGGATCAGCCGCTGGAAGATGCCATGTACTCAACAAGGAAAAGAACAGGTGCAATATCAGTATACAAACCACATTGTAATGGTAAGATCACATGGGTAGTCCAAGATATGGATATAGATAGTTTACTACGATGCAGTAATAAAAAATAATGTACATAACAACAAGTAACAAACCACAAGGACTCTCAGTCACATGTGAGACAATAATACTTGTATGCATGTCCCACATGATCATAAATGCAAAAGCATGGTTCTCTCATGGAACCATAATCACAAACCTTGTCTTCTCACGAAACCCAAATCCAAACTGTTAGTATACCGGCGTGGTACCCGAGCCATCCATATTTTTTGTACCGGCATGGTAGCTGAGCCATCTGCAATTAGTGTACTGACGTGGTACCCTAGACAACCAACATCATGCACAATCACATAGAATAATGAACAAGACCACCTGAAACCACAAGTAACAATAACAAGTTCATTGCATGAGATTACCTACATGATGTCATATTGTATGTTTCCCTACCATGCATTGCACAAATGAGATTACCTACATGATGTCATATTGTATGTTTCTCTATCATGCATTGCACAAATGATACTACAAAGTAATAAACATGAATACATACATAAACCGGAAACATACAACCATCACCTACCTCGAATCAAGCCTCTTGGAAACTCTAAATAACTCGAGCTTTCCCCTAGCGAAGTGCCTTGGTTTGTTCTTGGTATAAAACAAAAAATATGAAAAACAATCAATCACTAATGACCTATTAATTAACCCAAATCATCAACAAATCCTAACTCCATGCCAAAATATGATCTTCTTCCTCAACTTAGGGCTTTTTACACCATGAAATCATGTCAAAACCTCCCCTCAATGGAAATAACCTAGGTTCTAAGGCTTAAGAACCAGTGTATAAGGTTAGGGAGTCAATTTTCACCTTTACCGATGAATTCCATGGAAAAACGAGTGCAAATTCCCCAAAATTTCCCCTTCCAAGTCCAACAACTCAAAGTGCAGAAAATAGGGGTTTTGGGGTTGTTTCTATAATAAATCTCGTTTTGGCCAAATATAACGGCGCCGCTATAGTGGAACTTACCCTGTTATAGAGGGATGCACACTCTGCTATAGTGGGACGCCTCCTACTACAACAAAATTGATGAAAGTTTAGAAACTCAATGTCACAACCCGATCCTACACCCTCGACTTGGCCGACACTCGAGAACCATTGCTGATCCCTAAGTCAACTCTTGGTCTGGCTGACTATAGATATGAGACTTAATATGATAAATGAAAGCCTTAAATATATGAGCATTTAAATCATTTAAATTAAAGCTTTGGAATACGGTGTTGAAATACTTAACATGAATAAGTTCCAATAAAATCACCGGGAGAAAAACATAAAAAAACATCTAACTCTTCCTATCTATGAAGCCTCTATTGTTCAAGATAGGTGTCGGGAAAAGACCCACGATACTTCAATACTACAAAATAAAATATAATAGTCGAGTCCTCCGAAAGCAAGGAGGTATCACCGAAAGCTATCAAGAAGTGTGAAGTGATCTCAATGGAGCGCCTGTTAGGATCTCAAACACCTATATCTGCATCATAAGAAAAGATGCAGGTCGAATGACATCCGGTACATTTAAGTACGAGTATGTAATATGGCTGAATAAACAAATAACTGAACTGAAGGATTGAAAGCAACTCAACTAAATCAATACATGAACATGAAGTGAAAACCATTTAAGCTTTACAATAAGATATGCAATAAAAGAAATATGAAAATATATACTTTACTTTGTGGGGAGTTTTTCTAACCGACAACCATTACTATGAGCCTAGCAATGATACAACGTTTCGTCCATGTTGCAAGGGACATCCTATACCTTGCTGGGGTATAAGATGCTAATGTAACTATGGATCTATATAATAGGCCTTCTTAGAGGCAGTGAGGAGTCACACGATAAATGGATGCAATCCTATCCCACACTGGCTACGTGGGTTTATGGACTTTGCTCAATCACCTTTTACAAAGAAAGGGACTATTACTTTACTAAAGTGCTTTTTAAAAACATCAATCATACTCTTTCGCTTTCTCAACTGTCAAAGTACATATGAAATCATTTGATTCTCTTTTCAAAGATTCTGTTCCAAACGTACACTTTTAAAACATATGATCATGAACTTATCTTTCAAGCCCAAAATCAATATATGAGAAACTTTCATGCAATTTCCTTTGGAAACATAAGTTTACTAAATCAATAGGGTTCATGTGATACTAAGTATGAACAACATTATAAGATTCATATGCAAAATAGGAATCAAACCCTCAATTGTTAAAGAACTGAATTAAAATACCAAGACCTATGAATAGATCTTTTAGACGTGATGATTTTTGACTGAATTAAGATGTAAGGCATGAGGATGAACTAGTCCAACACTATGAATAGCCTTACATACCTGATTATAAAGAATTTAGAATTTAAACTTTGGTGGAGACTTGATTTATCTTGAGCTTAAAGGAGGAACATTAGTTGTTTGGAGGAAACCTTTGATCTTGGAATCATGGTGCTTTATCTTGATAAAAGAAATTCTCTTATGAGGTTCTTTGTAACACCCCGGGTCCAAGGAGATGAGACCTACGGCCGTGGTACACGATCCGTCGATGGACCCATGGTCCGTAGGTGGGGTCCAAGATTTAGGGGTGTTTGATCCCACCCACGGCCAACCAATATGGCCTGTGGTTGGACCTACAGACCGTAGGTCTGGCCGTTGGTGAGGGTCGAGTTATTTGGAAAGAAAGGGCTTTTGGGTCAACTTCAAATGGTTATATCTTTTAGCACAAAATGAATTTGGTAGTCCATGACCTATCAAATTAAAAATAATTGAGTCCTCTTTCCAACGCCACCAAGTTTGCTAAAATCCAAGCTTAGAGTAAAAAGTTATGCTCGTTTCAGTAGAGCCTTATTGGGCAGGGCCACAAACCACGACCTAGTTGATGGGTAGTGGTTCAAATGATGGCCCGTCAGTACCACCGTGAAGGGCCTTCGTCAGCTTTTAAGTCAGGGTTGTTTTGGTCCTTTTCCCTATGCATTAGGCACTTAAACTACGTCATTTTACTCAGTCTAAGCCTAATAATCTAGTCAGAACCTACCCAAAACCCTTATTCTCAAAACAATCATCGAAATTAGAACATAAAGAAGAGTAAGAGGCGCCAGCTCTTCCAAAAACAAGTAGAGGTGTTGTTCAAGTTCAGCACCGAAACCCAAAGGATTTCTCCATAGATTTTGTCACTAGGTATGTGGAATTTCACTAGTGGGTTCCTTTTACCCATTAGGTCCTCAAAATTCAGTTAGTTCTTCAGATTCTCATAAACTGTTCAAACCTAGGGTTTCTAGATTTTCAAGATTTATTGTGATTATGGTTCTTTTTTATCTAAATAACTTATTTCTTGATAATTTTAGTATAATTCCATGCATGTCACTCAGAACCCTAGATTTTATAAATTTATCCTAGTTCATGAATTATACTTGCTAGGTCAACTAGACAGAAACTCATGCTTCAGATTTCGAATGTTATATTCTCAATATATTAATGTTGCATTCTCAGTTTTGAGCTATTCGGTATTTAGCTCATTTTAGCTTCATGAGTATTCTGTTGGGAGTAGACTTAACACCAAGTTGGACTAGGGTTCAGCGTACCCTCAAAGTCCCAGAACTACGTGCATGTATAGGTTTTATAAGTCCCCTCTATTGGGCATCCATTTTAGTGATCACACAACAGTCATGCCTCTATACCCCTGGAAAGGTATATTGGGTCCTCTCGATGAGGCGTATACATCAGACTCCACGTTTAGCTCACGTGGTTTATGTCGGTTAATAGTATCTCCCACAGCCAGACTCTTATTGCATTAACCAAGTTTTGAGCATTTACTTGAGTATACAGTTCAACATGTTATCTTCATGGTTAGTTTTATTGCATCTAGTTTATCTTTCAATTATACTTCAGTGCATATCGATATCGTTGTTCAGATTATATCATTGCGCAGTTATGCATTATTCTGCTCGTATACTTTGTTCAGTTTTGCATATCTATATCATGCATGCCAGTACATTCCAAGCACTGACGCACACTTTGCGCTACATCGTTTCATGATGTAGGTTCAGGCACTCAGCATCCAGATCATGCTTAGATCGATTCTTGATTCGACTTCAGCAGCTTCAGTGTGAGTCCTCATACTTTGAGGACAATATAAATGCTTTTTATTTTAGGCTTTATTTCCAATTTTCAGTTTTGTTAGAGTTAGCTGGGGCATGTCCCAGCAACTCAACTCAGTTAGAGGCTTTTCAGACATAGTAGTAGATTCAGCTTGAGTTGTTAAGTGGTTGTTTCAGTTCACTAAACTACTATTATTTCATATATATATATATATATATATATATTAAGACTAGTTGGGTTTTTCCGCATTTCAGATATCAAATATTTTTAGCTTCCGCATAGTACATGATTTACTTAGTTATTTTTCAGCATGCTTGATATATGCCAGACTCAGGGTTAGCTTGGGGTCACTCATGATCTTAGGTCCTGTGTTAGGTGTACGGGGTAGCCTTGGGGTGTGAGAAACTTGATATCAGAGCTAGGTTCAAGAGTCATAGGGTGTTTGAAAGTCACATTAAGTAGAGTCTCTTTCATGGGTGTGAAGCGTACCAGATCTTTGAGGGGGAGGCTGGAAGTGTTTTATGAGAAACTTCACTTCCTTTGCTATTCTTATTATGCATGAGGTGTGATTCACTTCTCATTTCTAATCCATCGTTGTACATTTCAGATCATTCCTCCTCGTAGAGCTAACACATAGACTGCTAATGCACGCAAAGCTAATGTAGTTCCTCCAGTCCCGAACCATGAGGTCATGAATGATGAGTTTTACAATGCGATCCAACTATTGGCTCAGACAGTAGCCAATCAGCAGGCCCTAGTTCCTGCAAACCCCATCGGTGGATCAGCTGCAGCTAGGGTTCAATACTTTGTTCGTATGAATCCGTCAGAATTTCTAGGGTCAAAGGTTGGTGAGGACCCACAAAACTTCATTGATGAGGTTAAGAAAATTCTTGGAGTAATGAAAGTGATCGGTAGTGAGAGTGTTGAGCTAGCATCCTATCAACTCAAGGATGTGGCTCATTTTAGTTCACGCAGTGGAAGGAAAACAGGGGTGAGAATGCAGCTCCCGTGACATGGGACTATTTTACTGGAGCTTTTCTGGACAGGGTCTTCCCGAGAGAGTTGAGGGAGGATAAGGCCTAGGAATTCATGAACTTGAAGTAGGGTTCACTGTCAGTCCAAGAATACGGGCTGAAGTTCACCCAGCTCTCCAGGTATGTTCCACATATGGTTGCTGAGTCGAGGGAATAAATGAGGAAGTTTTTGTTTGGAGTATCTGATTTGGTAGAGATCGAGTGAAGAAATGGTATGTTGTTAGGGGATATGGATATCTCTAGACTCATGACTCAAGCTCAGCAGGTTGTAACACCTCGGATTCGAGAAAGTCTAGGAAGGGGTTTAGCAAGCTTGTCAAGAACCCAAAACTGGAACATGAGACCCTTTACGGAGCCCTAGACGGGCTGTGAAGGGGACCACAGTCCGTCATGGTGCTCGTGACAAGAAGGCAGAACCTGCCCTAAGAAGGCTCCCTCCCACGGACCCCTAGACGGGCCGTGAAGAGGGAGACGAGCCGTATAAGTAGTTGTGATGGGGTTAAGTTCAGTAGGGATTCTCCTCGAGCCACTGTTCAAGGACCACGGGTGTCAAAACGGCCCATGAAGCTTCACACGGACCCTGAAGTCGTCTGTGAAGGGTTTTCATTAGACTTAGAGTTTCAGATCAACTTCAAATGATCATATATTTTAGCACAAAATGAATTAGGTGACCCATCACCTATCAAATTAAAGATCTCTGAGTCCTCTTTCCAACGCTACCGAGTTTGCGTAATTCCAAGCTTGGAGTAAAAAGTTATGCCCGAAATAGTGAAGCCCTGTAGGCTGAATTTCTTCACGACTCGTTTGACGGGCCGTGGTGGTCATGACGACCCGTTTTGGCTTTCTAGTAAGCCAATTCAGCAGTTTTTAAGTTAGGGGTTGTTGGGTCTTTTCATAATTGTTTTAACTCAGTACTACATCATTTTTCCTTCTACCCAAAGCCCTGTATAATGATTCTAAACCCCCAAATCACCCAAACTAAATTGATTCTCTTTAATTCTCAAAAGCTCCTCCTCTCAAATATTTTTCTCTCTAGAAATTGAAGAAGAAAGCTAGGGTTTCAAGATCAAGCCTATAATTCCTCCATTGCTTCTAAGCTTTTGGCATCAAGGTATGCTAGTTTTCATCCATGGAGCCCTTTCCTCCATGGAGTTCCCAAATTCTTCAATTTTGTAAAGTTAGATTCCCCAATCAAGTTAGGGTTTTCTTCAATTGTCATGGGTTCTTTTCAATGTTGGTTTAATTGATTGTTTTATGACTTTTTATGCATGAATTGAAGTAATTGCATGTGTTAAAGATAAATCCCCATGAACCCAAGCATAATCCATGTTTTCTAAGCTATGTTTTTATAATGTGGGTCTTGAACTATGAAAGAGGAATTTATGAAAATATGCATGTCTTCTCTTTATAAAATAGATGTAAATAAATTTGAAGATGCCTTGACTTTAAAAACAAGATGAATCTTATGAATTATTGAAAAGAATGCATGTTCATGAAAGTATGTTTATGAATCAAGAAAGCTTATAGATGAGATTGTCTATATGTTCTATGAAGCTTGGCCACATGACATGAATGACATCTAGATTTGCCCTCAATGCTTTTCAGGCTATTTTTATAAATTAGGTCTTGATTAGTATGGTATCCGGATATGCCATCAATGATTAGAGACCACAATTTCAAAACTATTTCCATTAGTATTAGGGGAATCTCTAGCATGAAGTGAATGACTATGGGCCTTAAAAGCTATTATAAAAAGATCATGGACGGTGAAAGATTTTCTCACGCATGGTCTAAGAAGATATTCTATGATAAGACAAGTGGCGACTACCCATGTATTTTAAAGATAAGACAAGTTAAGATTAATAGCTATTCCGTGGGATTTATGCTTAGCATCGAGAGGTCCGTGTTGAGGTCGGGTTTCTAGTCACAATCTCCTTATCCCTTACCCATGTGCCCCCATAGGATGATGGTTTAGATAAACATTAGCTAGTGTATCCAATTTAGCTCAACCATGGTCCTACCTTGGCAAGTTGGACAACCCTTTTCGGTGTGGGAGACACCAGGGGATCATGTTATAGCTCACATGGTCTTTATGTCGGTTAAGGCTACTTCCCACAATAATAATGAACTAAGGTTACTTCAAGAAGTATCTCACATGTGTTCAAAGATGTTTTTACTTGCATTAATCATGATTATGTTTTATGTTTTCTAACCCTTTTATCTTATGTTTTGACTTGGTCTTTGCATATCACAAAAATATCCTTTTTAGCATGATTTCATACTTTTATGTATGGCTATCATACTTAGTGCATTTTTATACTAACACATACTCCTGCCTACATTTCCCCAAATGTAGGGACTGACCTTAAAGATTCACACTTCCGTGGCTAGGCATCTCATATAGAAGATTAAAGATTGGTGGGTCCTCATGTTCCAGGGACCAAGCCTTTACTTCATTATGTCTTTACTTTCAGTTTTGGAACTTGATGTACGGGATACGTCCCGATCATTTCTTATATACTAGATGGATTTTAGATGATGTTTAGACTTTCGCTTTTCTCTATAAAACTTTTATATGTTGAAGCTGTCTTTTAAAATCTCTTGATTTTCTATTATCTTGTATGATGTATGCTAAGCTGCTTGTATAGGGCCTCTCGGGGTCTTGTACGCCATGTCACGTCTAGGGTATACTTTGGATCGTGACACAGGTTGAGGGAGATAAGCTTAAGGAAATAGATAAGGACAACAAGAAGGCTAGAACAGGGAATTATGAATACTCTCAGCAAATGTCGGGTGGTGGAAATCGCTCACAATTTTAGCAGAGATCTACATCCCCAGCACCTTCATCAGCTAGCGCTCCGTCCCCCAGGTTTCGACAGGATCAGAAAGGTAGGGCATCAGGCTTTAAGTCACAAGGGAGTGCTTCAGGTAATCAGACTTTTCCAACTTTCCCAAAGTGTGGTAAGAGCCATCCGGGTGAGTGTCTTACTGGCAGAGAGGGGTGTTTTGGATGCGGTCAGTCTGGTCATAGGTTGAAGGATTTCCCTTCTGCCAAGCAAGGACAATGAGGTTACAGGGCTCAGTCTACTTCTTCAGCAGCTCCAGCGGGTCACCCCACTCAGCAGAGTGCCTTATCTAGTAGAGGTGGTGGTCAGCACAAGAACAGGTTGTATGATCTCAAAGCTCACCAAGACCAAGAAGATTCTCCTGATGTGGTCACTGGTACGTTACGAGTCTTGCATTTAAATGTTTATGCATTGTTAGATCTAGGGGCTACATTGTCCTTTGTAACTTCCTATATAGCAGTAAACTTTCGTGTCACTCCAGAAACTCTCTCAGAACCCTTCTCAAACTCTAGTCCATTTAGTGACCTAGTTATAGCTAGACAGGTATACAGAAATTGCCCTGTCACAGTTTCCCATAAAGTCACCTCAACTGACCTTGTAGAGTTAGAAATGGTAGATTTCGATACCATTCTAGGCATGGATTGGTTACATTAATGTTATGCCTCAGTCGATTGTAGAACTAGGATCGTTTGGTTTCAGTTTCCAAACGAGCCAGTCTTAGAATAGAAGGGTAGTAGCTCAGTGCCAATGAGTGGATTTATCTCTTACCTTAAGGCCAGGAAAATGATTTCTAAAGGGTATATCTAACATCTTGTTTGGGTTAAGGATTCAAACTCCAAAACCCCAACTCTAGAGTCGGTCCCTATTATAAATGAATTTCCAGAAGTGTTCCTAGAATATCTTCCCGTAGTTCCTCCCGAAAGGGATATCGACTTCGAAATAGACCTCTTTATAGATACCCAGCCTATTCGATTTCTCCTTACAGAATGGATCCAGCTAAGCTTACGGAATTGAAAAAGACCTTCTAAATAAAGGATTCATCAAACCCTAAATCTCTCCACGGGGTGCTGCAGTGTTATTCGTAAAAAAGAAAGACAGTTCTATCAGAATGTGCGTTGACTATCGCCAGTTAAACAAAGTCAAAATCAAGAATAAGTATCCCATCCCCAGAATTGATGACTTGTTTGACCAACTTCAGGGTGCTAGTTGATTTTCTAAGATAGACCTCAGATCCGGCTACCATCAGCTCAGAATCAGAGATAGTGTCATCCCGAAGATAGCCTTCAGGACTCGGTATGGTCACTATGAATTTGTAGTTTTGTCTTTTGGACTAACAAATGCTCCTGCAGCTTTCATGGACTTAATGAACAAGGTGTTCAAACAATATTTGGACTTGTTTGTCATCGTCTTCATTGATGATATCCTCATTTATTCTCGAAGTGAGGAAGAGCATGCGACTCATTTGGGATTTGTTTTGCGAACCCTCAAAGATCGCCAGCTATTCGCTAAGTTTAACAAATGTGAATTCTGGTTACAGTTAGTCGCTTTCCTTGGTCATGTGGTATCCAGTGAAGGGATCCGAGTGGATTCTTAGAAAATTGAGCCCGTACAGCACTGGCCCAGACCTACCTCTCCAATTGATATCAGAAGTTTCTTGGGTTTAGCCAGTTATTATAGAAGGTTTAAGGAAGGATTTCATCCATAGCTTTCCCATTGACCAAGTTGACTCAGAAAAAGGTCAAGTTTCAGTGGTAAGATGAGTGTGAGAAAATCTTCTCTGAACTGAAGACTAGGTTGACTATAATTCCTGTCTTGATTCTACCAGATGGTACAGATGGTTATGTGATTTATTGTGATGCATCCAAGTTCGGCCTAGGTTGTGTGTTGATGAAGCGAGGTAAGGTCATAGCTTATACTTCTAGACAACTTAAGGTCCACGTGAAGAATTACCTGACTCATGACCTCAAATTTGCAACCGTAGTATTTGCCCTAAAGATTTGGAGACACTACTTGTATGGTGTTCATGTTGATGTGTTCACAGATCATAACAACCTTAAGTTTGTGTTCACCCAGATAGATTTGAATCTTTTTCAGAGGAAATGGCTTGAATTCCTCAAAGACTATGACATGAATGTGATCTACCATCCGGGTGAGGCTAATGTAGTGGTTGATTCCCTCAACAGACTATACATGGTAGTGTAGCACATGTTGAGGAAGAGAAGAAAGAATTAGTCAAAGATGTTCACCGGCTTGCTCACTTAGGAGTTATCCTTATAGACACGTCAGATGGTAGTGTGATAGTTCAGAATGGGTCAGAATCTTAATTGGTAGTAGAGATTAAGGAAAAATAGGATAGTGATCCTATATTACTTCAGTTGAAAGATGCAGTTCATCAGCAAAAAGTTGAGGTTTTCTCCCAGGGGAGATGGTGTTTCTTCGTTACCAGGGTAGCTTATGTGTTCCAAATATGGGTAAGTTGAGGCAGCATATCCTTACAGAAGCTCATAATTCCAGATATTCTATTCACCCGGGTGCCACTATGATGTACTGTGATCTAAGAGAAGTCTATTGGTGGAACGACATAAAGAGGGACATTGCATATTTTGTCGCTAAGTGTCCTAACTGTCAACATGTTAAAGTAGAACATCAGAAACCAGGAGGTGTGACTCAAGATATTTGCATTCCTACATGGAAGTGGGAAGTGATAAACATGAACTTCATAACAGGTTTACCTCGTGCTCACACACAACATGACTCCATTTGGGTAATAGTGGACAGAGTTACTAAGTCAGCTCACTTTTTGGCCGTCAACACAACAAATTCGGCGGAGGACTACGCCAAACTCTACATCAATGAGATAGTCAGGTTGCATAGGGTTCCCTTGTCTATCATCTCAGATAGAGGTCCTTAGTTTACATCCCATTTCTGGAAGTCGTTTCAAAAAGGTCTTGGTACTCAGGTAAATCTCAGTAAAACATTTCACCCACAGATGGATGGTTAGGTATAGTGTACCATTTAGACCTTAGAATACTTATTGACATCTTGCATGATCGATTTCAAGGGCAATTGGGATGATCACCTACCTCTCATAGAGTTCACCTATAATAATAACTTTTATTACAATTTTTAGATGGCCCCGTATGAGGCACTATATGGGCGTTGCTATAGGTCTCCGATTGGTTGGTTAGAAGTAGGTGAAGCAGCCTTGATTTGGCCAAATTCGGTTTATGAGGCTATGGAGAAAGTTCAGCTCATCAGAGATAGACTAAAGACAACTGAATGTTGTCAGAAATCCTATGCAGATGTGAGGAGAAGGGACTTAGAGTTTGAAATCGATGATTGGGTTTCCCTAAAAGTGTCACCCATGAAAGGGGTGATGAGATTTGGCAAGAAAGGAAAGCTCAATCCCAGGTATGTAGGTCCTTACAGAATCTTTAAAAGGGTTGGTAATGTGGCTTATGAGTTAGAGTTTCCAGCAGAACTAGCAGCGGTTCATTCGGTCTTTCACATTTTCTTGTTGAAGAAGTGTGTGGGTGATCCGACATCGATAGTACCATTAGAGAGTATGGCCGTGAAGGATAGTCTCACTTATGAAGAGGTGCCAATTGAGATTCTTGACCGCCAGGTTCGTAGGTTGAGAAATAAGAAAGTCGCTTCAGTAAAGGTGTTGTGGATTATTCAGTCTATAGAGGGAGCTACTTGGGAAGTAGAAGCAGCCCTGAGAGCCAAGTACCCTCACCTCTTTCCTCCCGATCTAGTTTCACCTTGAGGTAATAGTTCCTCTCCAGTCTCTCTGCTTACTCTACTCTAATTCAACCTCATTATCTTGTTCCCTCAGTTATCTTTGCATTTCAGCCTCTTTGCATGTTCATGGAACTCAGTTCAGTTACATATCAATTTCTAGTACTTAGTGGTAGGGATTGCAACTCCTTCCCTCCATAC